>JALLPH010000856.1:0-14057 GCA_036939855.1 Cyclotella choctawhatcheeana
ACTTTGGTCCCAGAGCCGCTTAATTTGTGAGCCTTACATTCCGTAAACCACGGTATCATGATCTGTCATGATTATTGTCATCTTTCAGATTGAAGGCTGTGCTTCTGAGAGCAGTCTTACGAACAAGGAAAGGTAATGCATCCAAACAGCAATGCTAATGCGATGTTGTAGTCTTGATTACCTGTATCAACCGAAATTATTATCAGTGCCTATCGCTCCCCCCCAGCCAAAACCCCATCATGATGAATGCAGACGATTTGACGTACTCCGAGGTACGCCACATGTACGTGGTGCCTCTCATCAACGAACTAGTTCAAAAAGCGGGGATTGGTCATCTTGTGAGTGCCACTTCCAACATTGAACGCCTGCCGTCGTCGTCCAATAGCGATGCCGTGACGATTACGGGCACCTTGTATGATGACATTGTTGAGGATGGAGATGCAGACGGCAGATGTTATCGTCAGGTGAGCTCTCAATATTCATATTAATTAGCATCTTTACATTAGTTGATCTGGTACACTTCGACTATGTTGTAACGAACTATCATCTCAACACATCAATACTATTTACTAATTGTACCTGCTTAGATGATTCAAGAAGCCTCCATACTATCCGACTACATGACTGCCACCGAACTATCCATCGTAACCAGCGTCTGTACCACGCTCTTCCTATCCTACCTATTACCCACTCACTGCAACCCCACGTTATTCCTACGAGCATACTATGAAAACAACAAACATCCAATTGCATCCTTGGAAGATCGACTTGCAATTGCATTGACTAACGTATATCGTAATGTGTCGTTGGGGCTACTTCCACATTATCAACATACTCCATCTTGTCACGATGATATTACTGCATCGTCCTTTTACAAATTTTTAGAGTATGGACTTGGACCATACTTATCGTGTGGGAAGGCATTGGTTACACATCAAGCTAATAATAGTAATGGGCAGATTGGAAACAAGAAAAGGTATACTACTCATGTGGATATTGCATCAGCGGCGACCTCCGATTTGTTACGATTGTTATCCATGGCAATTTGTTTGTGTCCGTCATCCCGTTCCGAAGAGAATGGTGACTCCAACAAGCAGCAACAACTACAACAAGAAATTGATTCTTTATCAACTTCTACATTTCCATATACATTCAATCTAGTGTATACAGACAAACTTCGATTGATCCGATTATGTGCCGAAGATCTTATTTTACTTCCTCGTCAATATTGCAAAACTGACTCGGCGAGTAATGCCGATTCAACGACATCACAAGCAATGGCAGAATTACGTAGGTCTCTACTCACATTTGCATCCCGGGAATCTCAATCCGAGCATGATGCCTGTCTTGCCTATAAGGCATACATTAATATCATTGCTTGGGGAGGAGGAGGTGGTGATGATGATAAACCTTCCCATTTCATTTCAATGGAGTTTCAACGTTTATTGGACATAATACTGAAATCGAAGTCAAGTATTGTGTCTGCTGCAGTATCTGATGGATTGTCAGATTTGATGAAACAATACAATAGAATGAAATTCAACACAGACAAGAGTTTTATATCCAATGCTCTCAGTCGTTTGATGGAGTGTATACGTGAAAGAGTACAAGCGTGTAAAAAAGAAGGTGATGCTGTCACAGACCAAGTCTGTAAGCCATATGTTTTTACGGCTCTTTTGCGTGTGACTGAGAGTCTCATCCATCTTCTACCGATGCATGAAATGAGAGGCAATGGTGACCATTATTGGAATCAACTTCTCTATAATGTCTCAATACTGCTTCTACACCCTTCTATTTCTGTTGTGGAAAAAGCGTCTGAATGTTTGGCAACAGCATTTTCATACGATCAACACTATCTTGAAGATGTTACAAATGTCAAACATTTGTATCACATCACCAAAGAATGCATTGAGAATATTCATCGAGATGGAAATGAACAAATTGATACCATCGACTGCGTCAAGGGTGTTATTTATACTGCATCACGAAAATCGGGCACATATGCTTTCCATATACTGTCTTATTATTTTGACAAGATGGAATCCAGACAAATATTTTGGAGAGTGGCATCTATATTTGCACCTGTCCAGCCGCGAATTGTGATCCGGGTACTCAAAATCAACCCAATAACTATGGAGGATGAGGGAGGAATCCATCAAGTATTCACCGTTCTTTCTTGTACTTTAGTACAACGTAACGAACAGCTATCATTTGACTCTATCATCAAGTCTCTTGGCAACTGCGTGAACAATTGGACTTTGTACGGTATAATGAGGCACTCATTTGTTTGTGGAAGTTTTGGCATTGCTCGTCAAATACTCGAGGAACGTCTGATAAAGAACAGTATTCAACAGTGCAACTATCTTTGGCTCAGCAGCCTTGCTCGTCTTGCAGCAGGAGAAGAAATGCTCAGAAATGAAGGATGTTCCGCCATTCCTAGCTGCCTTACAAACATGAATGCCTGTCATTCTATGTTATTATCACTGGCTTCCTTAACATCAAGAGATGACAACAATCACCAATCATTTCCTTTTGGTTGTCTGGGCCGTTTTGACTTTCAAGTGGAATGGTTGATGGCGAGAATAGAGTTTCTCCAATTGATAAAAACTGTCAGGGGCGTATGCGTGGAATACATTATGCTTACCGCAAAAAACGTATCGGGCAATTCTAGGATCAGACTCCATTTGAAGAACTTGCCTAAGTGTTTTGCCATGTTGGTATCGCGTTACATAAAGTTGTATCGTCTTTTCGGTTTACATTTTTGCCATCAATCTTGTTCGGCTCTGCGAGGAATGATATCTATGTGCAGTTTTCTTAGCGAGATGATCGATTTGGTATTCCATAAAAAGCCCAGTTCCAAAAACGATGCTGCAAAATTACATGTTGAAAAAGAGGAAGTTCCAATTGGCGATAAGCACCATCCCATGGCCATTCTTCTCTCGCAGCTTCGTTCTCGGGCTGCTCAGGCACAAACTGAAACCGATCCAATCGAACCAGAAGTTCTGTTGGAAGTAATGGACACCCTACTCAAGTACCCTGTGCCTTTCCCAACTTCAACATTTGTGATGAAACCAATCCCATTAATTCATTCAACAACAATACATTATGGCGGAAGTGAAATGATGGACGTAGCTCCTGGAATGCCCATCAAGTTTATGCTAAGTGGTGTTGTACCTGAAGCATTCTCTACAAAAGTATCATTTTATGAAGTTGTTGCATGGCCGGTTGTATGTTTCATGGGGCCGCTGTTAGATGAGGAAGAATATGATCAAAATGAAGACAACCCAAGCAATTCTAGTAATGGAAAGGCGAATAAGTCGAAGATAAAAGCAGATACAACTATCACAGACTTGTTACCTAGTGGAAGATTTGTGTTGGACATATGTTTAGCCCCCATAGTTGATGAAGGGTATTACACTGTTGACATTCAGCTAGGATGTCGTGATGTGTGTTGCCATCATTGGCATCTACCGTCTCAAAATAAACAAGTCCTAATTTGTGTCAACGGCAAGACTGAAATGTAAAGGTCAACATTTTTATGCTAAGGAACAATGAGAGTGAAACACTTGAACTAACTATAAAATCAATCATGATGCATTTATTTTTCCGATTCGTTCCAAGTCCTGACTCCTGACAATCATATTGCAACTACCTTACTTAGTAACAAGCTCAAGCTATGAGTCTCGGCATTGTACAGTGAGGTGCTACGAAGTGTACCCCTTCTGGGGGTACAGTTCCTAACGCTAGACTCGATTTTGGGGGGGGGTACACTTTAGGTATTGGAGGTGGGTAATGCGCTTTGTAGCATTTGGGGAATAGTGTAACTTGCCCACATAGGGGGTACACTTCCAACTCTAGCCTGACAAAATTGGGGGGGGGGGGTACACTTTGGGTTAGGGGGGTACACTTCGTAGCACCCCACCGCTCCCCACAGTATCGCACCATGCACCTAGTTAAGATGGCATTCCTAACTTTACCAACGCGACTTATATTCGTAGCAACGGTTGTAAAGGCACTCGTTGTTTTGCCTGATGGCCGTCATGTTCATGTTATAAAAAACGATATCTTGTTGGATGCCGTGGGCGATTTCATCGTCGATAGAGTCGAGCAACTGGCCAAGGATGCCATCGCAATCAAGGGGAGCTTTTCTATGAGTATCGGATCTGGAACGACAGTAAAACCGCTTGCACTGCTCGCAGATCGAAGTGAACTGGATTTATCTAAGCTCCACATATTCTTTGGGAATGAACGAACTGAGGGAGAGGCGAAAGGCAAATGCTTCAATAGTGGTGCCAGTGTGTTTGCAGAGTTGGATTTGCCAGAATCGAACATACATCGTGTACCGGAGTTTGCAGCAGAAGACGCAGCTGAAACTTATGAAATGTTGATTAGGGAAATGCCACGTGATGTTGTGGGTTTGTGTGAGTCCACCGGATTGCCATCATTGGATCTGTGTCTCCTTGGAAGCGGTGCAGATGGTCACTGTGCAAGTTTATACCCTGAATCCGCACAGGTTGTTTGCAGCCCAGGTTGCAAACGTGCATACCTTCCCGCAGAGGGGAAAGGAGGAATAACATTATCCATTGACATGATAAACTCTGCTCGAAATGTCATAATATCTGCATCAAAAGCTGAGCAGGCGGATATGTGCAGAAAATGTCTTGGTTGGTCAAACGCAGCAACTAATCATAAGCTTCCGGCCGGAATGATTAGCACGAATGAGGGTGCAATTGTTGAATGGATACTTTCTGAACAAAGTGCTGCTGATCTACCGGCAATGTAAATTGAACGCATAATGGAAGCAAGATCTCGTAAGATGCACAAGCGAAGAAAAATATGACTCCACTTTGGAAATTGGTCGTCATGACACCAAATTAATCCGCATGTCCGTCGGGAAGTTTCATAGGGTAGAATACTCTTTACAACTCATCCATTGAATTTTGGTGCAATGTAAGAAAGACTTTGCTCTACTACAAAGTACCGATGATTATGGATACAACTAGACAACAAGATATAATACTGGGTGCAGTTTTGTAGATGCGCAAGAAATTGTCACTCGCTCTACATAGTATCAGGTTTGCCCTGGCCCTGAATAAAGTATTTACAATAACGAACATCAAAATTCTTGTATAATAATTATCGAGAGAGATACTTTCACTTTTAAGATCTAAACTTACACTTAGATTCTACAAAGTATGTAATTGCAGGACTCACTTGCGATAATCCATGTCAAGAAACTCATTTATAATCTTCTTCAAACAATCCTCCATTACCGGATCTGTATCCTCGTGATTGGCATCTAAAAAATATGCCTGCAAATAGCCTGGATCGTCACTGCTTGGATGTCGATGATGTACCCTCTTAAGTGCTCGTACCAAATTCCAAGCATTCTGAACCGGACATACATTGTCATAAACACCTTGACACATCCATATTGGTATATTTCGAAGATTGTCAACTCTTTCCAAGAGATTGGATGGGTGTTCAAAGGCTCCACGAAGCCAAAGCCTCACTTCGAAGAAGCCCAAACTTGTAGCTTCGGGCATTTCATCTTCTTTAATAACGTTTGGATCCAGTTGATTCTCGGGTCTATCTTCCATGAGATTATTTTCGAAGGCATGCCAATGCCAAATGGCATCTTTATCTCCATCTCCTATCATCTTTTCATATACTCTTAGTAGATTTTCGTAATCGTTTGGACCCAGCATTGTCAAGTTGTTATCCGATCCATTGTCTCGCTGATCTACGTACTCCTTCGCATAGTCGTAGAGAGTATTAAATTCCTCAAGCTTTCGTTCGTCATCCTCAAAAGCTTGCTGAGAATACACTTGTCCAAGTTCTTCCTGCGTATCCAAATATACACCTCGCAATAACAATGCAGTACAGCTTTCAGGATAACGCATACAGTAATTCAATGCCACGGTAGACCCATACGATCCACCCCACACTACCCATTCCTTGATACCGAGATGTTCCCGTACCTTCTCAAAGTCTTGCGCAATCAAATCAATAGAGACATCTCGATAATACTTCATGTTACGATAATCATCTCGTAGGCTGGGTTGAGAATTGCCAGTCCCACGCTGATCGACCTCCACAACAAATAACTTATCGGCATCGAAGAATCGTTTGTTACCGTTCTTGTAATCGACGACTGCCTGACCCGGACCACCGTGAACGAAGAGTACCGCGGGAACAGTGTGTATAGGTGAACCCCAAGTTTGAAACCATATAGACATACCGTTGCCAATATTAATAGTTTGTTCGATGGCATGTTCGATGGGTATAACTGGTCGTTGTTTTCCATGAGATGCAACAGAATACGTTGCAATGGCTAAGATCAGTAGAAGATACAGTATACGTGAATGAAGTAGAGAATGGAGGATAGACCACTTGTCAATACTTAAACTTTCTTGTCGTGACATGGAGATGTGACGCATCATTAGTGGTTGAGATTCGCCATGGATTTTCTTTGGATCTTGTGGATCATCTCGAGGTACATCAGGCAATGCTTGCATTGTATTTGTTTATATAGAATGGTATGCTGGATGTGGTGTATGTGTAGGAGATGGAAACTCTGAATCGATAGGTTGGTAGATAATGAATCTAGGAATCTGATTTCTTTCTCATTGTGTCATCTCATGGTCGTGTTAGTGCAGTTTCGCTTATGGGTTTGTGTGATGTGTGATGAGAGGTGATGAGAGGTGATGAAGTGATGATTGATGTTGTGATGAGCGGAGACTGGGAGTGATGCACCTCATCATCTTACCTGTCAAATCCAATAAATTTATCTTTTGTGCATTGTACTTACTATTCAAAGGTATCAAATAATTAAAGGTAACTCCCATTCTTTCTCTCGCATCACCACCCATCATCGATCATCGCACCCACGACATCGATCACAGCATTCATCTCTCCTCCACCACACTATCGCGGTGGCAAAGGATAGCCTTATTGCTCTCTCATTACCACAATCTGGCGGCTAATAGAAACATATCCCAAGCATAAATAAACTAATATCAGCAACACAGCAGTAGCTAACAATAATAACAAAATAGAAAAAGGGATGTCATCGTACAAATCCACCGCCCGACTCTCCACGCCGCACCCATCCAAAACCTCCACGGTCCAATCCACCACCGCCTCCCTCTCCACCACACTCGAGTCCCACCCCGCCGAGGCCAAATGGTACGCCAAGAACTACGGCATCGGCCCACGCAAACAGGTCAAACAGCTCACGAATCAGAACATCGACGCCTTCAAGTATCGCAAGTTGGGGTTTCGGGTGGGAGGGAGCGGTTACCCCGTGGAGGGTATGGAGTATGGCGAGGCCAATTCGTTGTTGGTTGCTTGTGGACCACGGCTGAGTATGTATGGTGGGAGTAAGGTGGGATTGTCCTCGGAGTTTGTACGGAGATTGGATGGTAAGAAGGAGAAGGAGGTGAATCTGTTTGGTGATCAGAGCGGCAACGGCAAGGATGATGATGGAGGAGGAAAATTAGAAGACATTAAGCCCGATCGTCAATTCTCGACGGGAGGACATCTGACGACGGCTGTTAGTCATCGATCGGATCGTCGATTGGTGGCCGTGGGCACGGAGGGGGGAACTGTGCGATTGTGCGACACCAATAGTCGTGCCACATTGCGTACCTTCTCCTCTTCCAAGAAGGACGGTGGTGGCGATCGTAAATCAATCAGAGATGTATGCTGGATGCGTGATGGGAAACGAGTCGTGTCCGGGGGAGACGACGGAGTAGTACGAGTTTGGAATGTTGCGAGCGAAACAGATGCCGAGTTTAATTTGATAGGGCATGGAGATAGTGTTCGATGTGTCGGTGTGGTTTCATTTAAGGCCGAGACTGATGCAAGTAAACAAGGATTGGAAGCGGAGAATGCATTTCAGTCCGATTGGAGTCAATTGCTAGTGAGTGGATCGTATGATCACACAATTCGTACTTGGAACATATCAGAGACGGTGCAGGGAGAGAGATGTACTTCGGTTATGAACCACGGAGATCCAGTACAAGCATTACTCATTCTATCACCAGTTGAAAACAGCTTTGCATTGGAGAAAACTAAAACCACAAAGTTTGACAATATCCCACTGATCGTATCTGCTGGTGGCACCACCCTCAAGGTATGGAATCCATTGACGGGCACGTGTGTTGGTAGTTATGCTACAAAGCATGCCAAAACTATCACAAGTCTATGCCTTCTTGACATGGTAGATGACTCAGGAGAAGACAGCGCTACACCACAGAGGAAACGTCATATTATTACAGGTGGCTTGGACGGACTTTTACGAATACATTCAGCAACACTTGAGGATATTGTTTCTGGGTCTCTCCCATTCCTCCATGGAATGCAATTTAATGATCCAATTTCTGCCTTATCTCTCTCTAAAGATATGTCCCGCTTGGCAATTGGGTTCACCAATGGTGCAATTATGGTACATAGACGTCGTAAGTTTCCCAACAAACCAGCAAAGCGAAGAGAGCCCAAACCAGGTACCTACTCCTACTTTATGAGAGGTGGACATGAAAGGACTCATGACCCGGATGATTATTTACTGCCCCAGCAAAAGAGGAAGAAGTTATCAGAATATGATAAGTTGCTGAGGAAGTTTCGGTATGGAGATGCGTTAGACAAAGTGTTGGAGTCAAGGAATCCTCCGAGTGTAAGTGTGATGTCCCTTTTGATTGATTCATATTGCAACGTGATGCATTACACTAACACTATTTCTTGTATGACTGCCAGGTGATTGCTGTTATCGAAGAATTAGGAAAAAGGTGTGGTCTCACTCAAGCCCTTAGCAACAGAGATGAAGAGTCCCTAGAATCAATTCTGGCCTTTACAACACGTTTTATTGACAATCCTCAATACACATCTCATCTTATCGGTGTGGTTCACATTATAATTGACATCTATGGGTTTGCAGTGGGACAATCAGCCATTGTTGATGAATTATTTACCAAGTTGAAAGTCAAGGTAGGGACGGAGTGTACAGTACAGAAGAATTTGTTGAGATTGTTAGGCCAGATTGATTTCGTCATGGCTAACGCAGACGGTAGTTAACAAAAAATTAGAGGTATGTTTCGTACAAAAAATGTTAGCTTCCTATTGACTTGTTATTCTACCGTTTACAGAGTGCAATCAGGCTCTTGTCCTATTTAACTCTTGAATTAGCATTGATACTGTCATCTTGAGCTGATCAATCTCGTATGATAATTGCTTTACACTCTCGACTAACACCGGTGCAAGGCGTGAATAATGAAGTCCTTTCCATCCGAGATCGTCGTCATTGTAGACAATCGCTCAAGAAGCGATGGGTCAGTCACTCAAGAAGCGATGGGTCAGTCACAACACTGCCTCCAAAGTCTGCCTTGATTATTGCCTTTGCTCTGTTACATTGATCTTCATTCCTTCGATGCTGGCATCTAACTCTTCCAAGTCAGCTTTGCGCTGGCCAACAATAATTGATTGAGCCATTCTACGTTCACCCTCTACATTTATGAGATCATCACTTTTGTAGTCCAATTGAGAAGCTGCAATGAGCCGAACGCCACAGCTTTGAATGATATTCACCACCAAACCTACTGCCACTGGATCTGAACCAAGGCGGCTGTATTCATTTATCACGGCCAATTCGTTATTTGAAACCATGTTGAAGAGAATGAATTCAACTTGGGAACGCTTTACAACACTATCTCTTGAAGTAACAGGATCGTGAAATGTAGCTACATTGCGAGACTCAAGAGCGTCTCTGCCATAAAGCACTTCGACAACTGAAACGCAGTTCGTGAACTGAATAGGTGATCCTGATGATGCATGCTCGCCCATTAGTTCTTTCACGTCGTTCCCTAGATCAGCAAATGTTGGATTGTATTTCCCAGATGTCCGCATTAGAAGGGCAAGTTTTCGGTTACAAAGATCTGACGGCAATCTGATTCCCAGGTTGGCAACTACATTGCGGATCTCGATCACTGCGTCATTGACGGGATATCCATTGCAGACCTTGCTGTAGCATTCAGAAAGCGCAGCGCATACAGCATCAATCTGCTCATCGGTAAAGGGATGAATGTAAGATTCACGAATGCGACAAAGAGTAGCCCTGTCTAAATCACTTCTCTTCTTGCGCGCTAGAGAGAACACTTCGCCTTGTTCGCATTCATATTGTCCCAATGATTCAACCGCTTTCACAACGTTCCTGTTAGATGCGGACTTGCTCAATTCTGTCAAGCTCTTGTATTCGCTAGAGAATATCTCATGGCAGGCGCTGGTGTCCGAAAAAAAGGAAAGTACGGTCTTGAAACGACAATCTGTATGTACATTAGCCACACAACTCTCCATTGTTCTCCTATCCTCGTCTTCCTGACAAAACCGAAATGGGTCATTGGCCAGTACCAAGACGGTGCGATCTTCAAGATTGGGATCACAGATGACTTGCAACAATTGGTGGAAAGCTGCACACTCGAAGGGCGTGTGTCTACTGGAGTCTTTCGCATAGCAAACGAACGGATAGATATCAATATCAAATCCGAAGCGACGAAGTAACAGATCTGTCTCAGGAGAAGTGCGAATCCAAATGATCACGACAAACGAATTTGGCTTCGTTTCCGAAATATTGGACCTTACGTGTTGAATCAGAGAAGTGACGTCCTCTTTGCTCAAAGAAGCTACAGAAAAGGCATCACGGGCGACTTGTGGCAGGACAGAGATATTGCCATTGACTGGATCAAAAAAGTTTGTAGCAATTTCATTGTGAACAACGGCCTCAGCCTCTCGTAAGAGTTGATAGATGGTGATACCGTCAATGGCCACCTCAAATTGTTTTATCCCTTTCATAGTCTTGATGAATGCTCTATCTTCGTCTTCAATCAGCTTGGACATGGTCTTGGGATATTGAGTGAGTTTCGGGTTGATTGGGCCATATTGATAGGTGCGACGCTTTTTGGCTTGGTGTTGAAAAGATTCATCGTCAGCTCGCCGCTTAGCTTTAACTTGAGCTTTCTTTTCCTCGGGATTGCGATGATACTTCTCTCGTTCATATTCTCTCTTTTTGGAAACGTTCTCTGGCCGCCTCGCTCTCTCTCTACGTCGTTGCTTTACCTCTGGGCGTTGGTCATAGGCTTTTTGCCGTGCATTTCGTCTTTGACGTACCTCTGGGCGTTGGTCATAGGCTCTCTGCCATGCATTTTCTTTTTGACGGTTCCCTGGGCGACTCCTATACGCTCTATTCCGCGCCATGTTGCTGAGGTGAAGCAAAAGTGCTACTGACCACTGCTGACAAGTGGCAAAAGTGCTGCTGACCACTGCTGACAAATGAAAGTTCTACTGATTTGAAGAGAGCTTGGCAAATTTTAAAATTGAAAATTAAACGAAAATGCAGAGTAGGTTGCTCGCTAGCTCCAGCTATTTTACTCTAAGTTCTAGTATTTCTTCCAGACCGGTATGATAGTGGATTGCCACAAAGATGACGATTCAGATGACGGAAGTGGCGCTAATCAAGATGACTTGAAAACATCCGAATTTTACAGAGTGCAATCAGGCTCTTGACCTATTTAACTCTTGAATTAACATTGATACTGTCATCTTGAGCTGATCAATCTCGTATGATAATTGCTTTACACTCTCGACTAACACCGGTGCAAGGCGTGAATAATGAAGTCCTTTCCATCCGAGATCGTCGTCATTGTAGACAATCTCGGGCAGCACTTTTTCGACATCCTGGGCAATAAAGCCCAGTTGTCTTTGTTTTGCAATATCTATGTCGGTCAAATTGAACAGATCAAGAGATAACATTTCTGCAATATCAAGGTCATATGAGACTCCCTCAAGTTGAAGGATCTTGTCAAGTGCATCTTTGCTCTCAATTTTTTCCACGTTTCGTTTAAAGCGTCTATCCGAGACATCAACGTATGGACCCGAACCGAGAACAGATCCACTGACTGTGAGTGAGCCGTCAATGAATGCCTCACCTGCGACATGTAACCCTGCGCCTAAATCAGTGTTGCCACTAGTTGATAGTGATTCCACATCTGAGATGGAGCCACCAACAATGTCGGCATTTGCCAATCGACCACGGGAGTTTGAGTTTTTATGTGCAAAATTTAGTTCTCCCTTAATTTTGATGTCACCGAGTGCACCATCTTGATCTATTTTAAATGGCGACATTTGCAATTTACCGTCCAATCCGAGGATGGCCAATCCATCTGATGTAATCGTCTTGTCCTCTTGAACATCTTTGACCGTGATACTTTTTGCACTCAGATGGTCTGCCGAGATGTCAATAGCTCCATTGATCGAGCCACTGGCTATGTTTGCATTAGTCATGATTTTATCATTCAAATCAATAGACTTGGTGAAGAGAACTTCGCTGTTGACAACCAGAAGGTTTTCGTTCTCTTGCTTCATTCCTGAAACCCTAATCGAGCCGTCTTCTCCAACTACCAACATTGATCCGATGAAAGGCTTGGAATTGAATTCAGTAATTTTAATTGAATTCATTGTGACATCACCAAGAGAAAGCCCCATAGCTGTGACGTTCCGAAGCACTGTATTCTCAATAAGTCCATTCTTGAACTCCAAATCATCCAGCACCGTGCCTGGACTGAGCTTGGCATTTTTCAGTGACGCATTGTTAAAATCAATATCAGAATTCACTGAAATGCTTCCACCCAATGCTTCCAGTGAAGATACTTTGAGTGATTTCTTCGCGTCGTCCCATCGTAGATTTCCTGTAGAAGATACTACACCATCGCTGTTAATCAAGGCAAGCCCATGACCATCCTTGCTCTTTATTGCTTGCGATCGCACTGCCAACGACTCCACGTTTAAATGCTCTATTCCGTCAACAGTAGAGTCTATCAATGCAGCGTTTCGAATCTCTCGTCCACGGAAATTGATGGAATCGCCTGTGAACGTATTTGCAGCAAATGTCTCGGTCTTGATTGACTTGAATGTAGGGTTGGGATCAAATTTGGCTTCTGTTTCGTCGCTGTTACTTCCCCAAGCATAGGTTGAAACAAGCAATGTTGTGGTGCAGATAGTCTTTAGATTCATTGTCGTACGAACTGTTAGGTTACAGAGTGCAGGCTGCAGAGAGGTTGGTTGGAGGTATTTTGATTTTGGGGTTGGTACAAGCTGCAGAGAGGTTGGTTGGAGAATGCCAGCGAGGTTCAAGTGTCAAGCGTAAAGAGTTGGTAAGCTAAGTTTTAAATTTTAAAAATGTTAGACAGAACTCTAACCTGCAGTATCAATAATTTGATTGAAGTAACCTCAAAGTGTAGTAATATATTTGATTGAACTGAACCAACAACTAATCATCCAACATCTCTTCACCTCTTCCAGCACCTAAATTTTCAACATAATTGTTTGGTTTCCATTCCCAATCTTCAAAATCACATACACTTCTAATGAGCCTCCTTCTCGCAATGTTCCTTGTATTGAGCCTCGTTCATCAATCCCCCCAACTCACTATCATCTTTAACCTCCATCTTAATAAACCAAGCATCACCTTCCGCACTAGTATTCACCATCCCCGGATCATCCGTCAACAAATCATTAGTTTCAACCACCTTACCCGAAATGGGAGCGTATACATCCGAGGCGGCCTTGACAGACTCTACGGAACCAAAAGAATCTTTGGCCTCGAACTCATCACCTGTTTCGGGTAGGTCGACAAAGACAATGTCGCCAAGAGCGGCTTGGGCAAAGTCAGTAATTCCCACAGTGGCCACGTTTCCTTCTATCTTGCAGTATTCATGAGCTGTGAGCATAAATAACAATAATATATATGAGTATCAATTATGGCTGATCCAAAAGATGATGTGACGTTAATTATGTGCGACTATTCGACCCTTACCAGGAGTATAATATGTGCTCATACACCGAGAAGAATGAAACAGTGAGGTAGATCGAGATGATCGCAAAGCATGAACTGCAGTGCGTCTCGCGGCGTGGGTGAAGAGAACGGATGCCATGGTGTTGTGTGTTTGATGAGTAAGAGGGTGGCGTGTGAGAACTCATTTTCTCAGTTTGAGACATCATTTGAGAAC
>JALLPH010000857.1:0-14055 GCA_036939855.1 Cyclotella choctawhatcheeana
AAATTGGGGGGCAACGCCCACTAGATAGATTTTAACATAACGACCACTCACACACACACAACCCGACATACAACAATGAGTGCGATTTTCGATTTCTCAAGCCTGCTAACAGTCCTCCTTCTATTGATATGCTCTTGTGCCTATCTGCGTGATATGAGACCTGCAATTTTCGATGGTGGCAAGGTATGTCGATATTCATAGCAATAGGTATGAACTTGTCATCAAACCAAATCCAACATTTTATTCTCGTACCCAATCTTTTGTTCGTTTGATATCCCAGACGGTACAACCAGGTGAAACTCGACTAAAACGGACGGGCGCGCTGGGATTCTTTTGGAAAATGAGTCGAATAGGGGAGAGATTGAGTCCATATGTCGGGGTCAGCTGTGCAATTATGGCTATTCATTTGTTATTTATCAAGTGAAAATATTGAATACTGTATGCTTACTTAGGCATCATAGTAATTGGTTTTGGTGGCGCTCTTTTTATATTATGAATTACGCCAAAGTGTTGTTCAGATAGGTGTATTTAAGGTTTGATTTGAGAGAATCAGAGAGATGTGAATCCATCATCCCTGTAGGAAGTGGCAAAAGCAATATTTTGACCCAAACCAATGTTTATTTCATTTTTATGGTTATGGTGGAGTTCTATTATGCAATGGTCATGTGAACTATGTAAATATATGATTGCCCACCACAGTCCGCAAATCTGCACAACATATTATTTATGAATTTACTACAATAATTAAGCTCAGCCTCTCCGTACCTTATGTACACCAGGAATTGCCTATTCGAAACCGGATCCTTCTAAATGTGTGGTCCACACATCTAAAAATATACCATGACATGATCACAGTGCGCTATCTCCTATTATTTACATCACCATGCAACAGCACTAAACCTTTCCGAAATTATACAGGAAAAAAGTTACAACCATTGCAACCTTGATCTTCACTAACTGCCACAGCCAACCCATCCATGCTGATCGCTAACTCCTCACTTCTACCACTCAAATACTTAATCTGCTCTCCAGAAACATTATGCTCCAACCTCAACTCATTATCTTTACTCCTGAGCATGACCGAATAATACGCATTACCGCAAAAGGCCTTCAAATTCGAAGGACAGATGACTTCTCCCTCCATAATGACATTATCAATGGTAACTTGAACAGGGCACGAGGTGGCATAGGCAATATGATCTTCAGATACCAGATCGAGTGGCTCCCCCGGCTGGGCATTCATCTTCTCGATCTTGTATACAAAAGATCGGGTCACGACATTCATAGCAGCGGCTTTTACTTTTCCGAAACGAACCTTCGTTAATACCTTGTCATCACCCACCTTGGCATCGTAATTATACCATACAGGACATCCCACTGGGAAGTTTAATTTACTCGTCTGCAATTCCGAATAGGCAATCAAATCACATTCGTTAATGCTAAACGTTTCGACGAGAGATGCATTGGAGGTGACACGCTTTGACATTTGAGAGACGGCAGATAGAGCTTGAGAAAGTGGGGATGACATGGGCGACAATCCATTTCTGGGCGATGCCAAGGGAGTAGTGACGGTACCAGTGGTAACAACACGTAGGGACTTGGCGTCGAGTTCAACCCCACGTTCTGACTTGGGACTGCGAACATCTTCGGTTTCGTTGGCGAGAGGTTGAGACACTTGAAGAGACGTAGGAGACAGTGTTGATGTTGGAGCTGATGAAGCTGGAGTAGCCAGCTTTGGTGCATCAGTAGTGAATATTTCGGGAGTACTGGAAATCATATTGGTTGGTGAGTTAGTAGTACTCAACTCGTCAGACTGAATTGATTCAAAGGGGTATTGGAACGTTACGTTCGAATGAAGGATGGTCTCGTCTTCTTCGTTGGATCCTCCTAGCATCGAATGTTGATCCATCACACAACTTTTTTTGCCTCTTGGGGTGGATGGCGTCAATTATGCAGTTGTTTTGACGCCATCGTGAGGAGAGGGTCTGTGTGCATGCCTCCATGCCACAGTGGAAAGTTGGCTTTCTTGGCACCAGAAAAGCGAATCTGTTTCTCATTGTCTCGGTGGCAATTTTCACTTTGCGACCAGTTCACGCACTCAGTAAAAGAATCTTGACGACATAAAGAAGTTCCCTATGATTATTTTTTGGCGCGCTCGCATTCTCGGCATAAACAAGACATCTCTTTCACAATTACAATGCGAAAAGCAAAGCAACAAAAAGCTAGCAACCGAACTCTCCACCTGCACCGAGTTTAAAGCTCCACACGGCCCACAACACAGCAGCCAAACAACTCCATTATGCTTCGTGTAAAATGCTCTATCAGAAGATCTCCGTTTCGCAGGCTACATGAATATCCAAAAAAGAGTATTGTCTCATTGCAGGCGTCTTCCTCATCAGAGACGATACATGATGTCGGAAGCAGTACTTATTCAATAAGATCATTATCATCAATACACTTTCCATGCTGTGGCACATCTACTTCGTCTTATCAACAATCAAGAAGATCACATTGGCCACTAGTGACACATAATACACATCTATGCCTACCCGCAATATCATTACATCATCGCCACCCCATCGCCACAACCCAAAAACGAACAAAAGTATTTGTCTCCAAACATAATCATCTGAATCTATCCCCCCAAGCCATAACTTCTTACCTGTCTCAACAACTACCCCATTTAACCCCCAATGACTTTCGTATAACCTCATCTCATGTCATACTCAAAGAATGCTGCTTTTGCTCCAAACCTACCGGAGGCAAGGCCGACAACGAATACAAATTGTACATTTCCTCCACCGGAGCCTACTTCTGCCATCGATGCGGTGCCAAAGGCAGCTGGTACGATTTGAAATCTGCCGTCGGCGGATTTTCAGTCGATGCCCCCACAACAATATCCAACCATAACGGCGAGGTATCCAATGCCTGGAATTGGAGCACCACAAACAACAATGGAATGAAGTATGTGAGTTCCAAGTCTATGGATAAGGCGGTAGAGTGTTTACCCATGCCACCGAAAAAGGTTGTTAGCTTGCATTCCACACGATTGTTCGATTCTACCTCCGATGAATCATCACAAGAATACGCCGCGTTGGAATATTTAGTGGAAACACGTGGATTATCCAAGAGTGTATTGAGAAAGTACGGCGTGGGGTGTTGTACATACAAGTTTCCGAGTAAGGAGGGATATGTGGGCAGTATGTGCGTGACATTTCCATGGTTAATGAGAGAGGCGGAGGTCATGGAGCAGGAGGAGTTACGTGGTGCCGCGTATCATTGGAAGAGCACTGATGAGAGTAACGGTACGAGTAAGGATGGAGAGGAGAGGGTGAAGGAGAGTGCCAAAATCAAGCAGAAGAAGTTGTCTGAAATGTCAGCATTGGATCGACATTTGTTGAGACAGCAAAGGAAGGATAAGGCAAGAGCTGAGGCTTCTGAGGATGTTGAGAGCAATGAGAAACACGTCCTATCCAGGTCTACTGTTGATGCCATGCTAAAAGGTGCGGAGTTTGCAACAAACGCACAATCCAATGATGATCCAGCCACTGCAGAAGATATCAACTCTCGATATGGACCATACATACCTCGCCGAATCAAAGTCCGATCTATCGAAAAGAAATCATGGCAACGACTTGACCCTCCTGGAGGTGGCTTCGGCCTCTTTGGTTGGCACACCGTACCCCATGATGCTACCCAAATCATTATTACGGAAGGAGAATTTGATGCCATGGCCGTCTATCAGGCTACAGGACGTCCTGCGGTATCTCTCCCAAATGGTAAGTGCCTAATTTTCCAAGTCGGTCGGTTCTCACATATTATTATTATTATTATGAGTACCAACAATGATAACAATTGATTCGACGGAAATAAAGGATGTAGGAGTTTACCCATGGAGGTGTTGGTACTGCTTGAAAGGTTTGACACTGTGTATCTATGGATGGATAATGATGGTCCGGGAAGAGAGGGCGCTGAAATGTTTGCTAGAAAGATGGGCGTGGAGCGGTGTTTGTTGGTGCAGCCTGGGGGTTTGAGAGGTCGACCAATGAATTTGGCCACGACATCTCCACCGAAGGATGCGAATGAAGCATTGTTGCAGGGGTGGGACATTGAGGAGTTGTTGGCTGAATCTTCTGAGTTGCCTCATGAGAGAATACTAAAATTTTCAGATCTCAGAGATCAGGTAAATGAGATGACTCTTGATGAGTCATGTCAATATGACTGCATAGTTGAACTTCCCGCATTCACATTGTTTTCTTACTCTCTCTAAGGTGCTCCATGAAATTATCCATCCAGAGCGATATCGTGGTTCACCCATACCAAGTCTGCCAGGATTCACATCTCTCATTAAAGGATTTCGCCGCGGAGAAATGACAGTGCTTACAGGTCCGACCGGGTCAGGTTAGTGATTTCATATGCTGAATTTAGAGCGGATTTATCAAATTTTCCTTTATCTGATTTCGCATATAAATTGGTACAATCATCACTGTCACATTAGGGAAGACAACTTTCCTCGGCCAAGCATCTCTCGATTTGGCTGAGCAAGGTATCAATGTATTATGGGGAAGTTTTGAAATCAAGAACACCCGCCTAATGCACAAATTACTTCAGCAATACACGAAAGATGTTCTCCCCGTTGGGGTTGCAGAGAGAGATATGTCAATAGAAGAGAAACAAAAAGCTATCACATCGTTGGCAGCACTGGCCGACAAGTTTGAATCCCTTCCGATGTACTTCATGAAATTTCATGGAGGTAGCGATGTGGATGATGTATTAGATGCCATGGAATATGCCGCTTACGTGGTGAGTCCTACCATTTCTTGACCTTTAGTCTCATCCATTGAAGGAAATATCTCATATTCTTTGAAATAAATTCAAGCATGACGTGGAACATATAATTCTTGACAATATGCAATTCATGATTTCAAGACAAGGATCAGGACCAAAAGGGTCTAGCCATGATAAGTTTGAAATGCAAGATATAGCCATTGAGAAATTCCGCAAGTTTGCGACTGAGTACAATGTTCATGGTGAGATTCATGCTTTCTATATTGATCATTTACTTTAATTTTTAATAGATGCTTTGCTGAACGCGGCTGTTTTCGTTAGTCACTCTTGTGGTTCATCCAAGAAAAGAAGATGAAGGAGCCAAACTCGGAATCTCTTCCTTTTATGGTTCTGCCAAGGCCACACAAGAAGCAGACACGGTCATCATCTTACAAAACGATGGTAATCGAAAATTCCTCGATGTCAAAAAGAATAGATTTGATGGTACGATTGGACATGTTCCACTTCACTTCCAACGCAAGAGTGGTAGGTATAGTGAGACTCCTGAGTTTGTGACTGCTCCCTCTACAAAAATACCCGCAATGCCCACTGCGAACTTAAAAAAAGCGAAGGCATCGGCCCCTTTATCAATTTATCAGAGTATAAGAGACCAGCACCCAGTATAAAATTATTGTTTTAAGACTGCGTTTAAGATGAATGTTAACAGAGGTATTTCATCCCAGTCTGCTTCTTTTCTTTTTATGCTGGAAATTTCTAAACTCTCGTTTGGTTTGATTTTGAGTAGAGAACCCCTTGCTTTTGTCAGACCGTTTCTTCAAATCATCGTAATGATCTATGTTTTTGCGCTGTTGCCCTTCTGCTTGAGCAAAGACCTCCTCTGCTGAAACCTTGGCGGTAGTGAAAAAGTCATCTTCGCTTGACTCGTCATTGTCGGGTATGTTACTTTGACTTTGTTGTGTAGCAAATTCAGTTTCAGAATCAGAGAAGCTATCATCGTCTTTGCGGTCCAATGATGTGTCGGTACTAGATTCAGAACTTGAGTCCGACGAATTTCCATCGTTACTGCCCTTATCATTACTTGCTGACAACATCTGTTGATAATCATTCCCAGTAGTTGATTCGACAAACATCTCATCCACTTCTTTGGATAAGACAAATCTATTATCCATCGATTTCTTGATATTTGTGGTGTCCGATTTCTTGATATTTGTGGTGTCCTTAGAATTTTGAACGGCCTTCGCTCGAGACTCTGGGTCACCACCACCACCACCACCAGCAGCAGCAGCATCACGATTTAACAAAGGAGGCGCCTTTGGATACGTATCCTTATCCATCTCCAACAATGCCTTTTTAGCCACATCTAAATTCACCCAATGCTTTGTTTCTTTGTCTTCTTGGACACTCAAGAGACTTATACGAATACGATCCCATACTTCTCGACGACGTTTTCTGTCCCTTGTACTACCCTCCGCTGAAAATAAGGACATGTACTTCATATCAGGAGGATAATATGCTACGTACAGTTGATTTAAGGCGATTGTCTTCAGTTGCTCTTGTAGCTCTTCAATTTGTTGTGTAGTCCGAGAGCCTTCCAAGGGTTTTTCTTGCAATTGAGTTATTTGACGTTGAATTGATTTTTCGAGGCGTGTTAGCTTTTGACGTTCGATGAATTTTACTTGGTGATACCTATTATATGAGTATGATGGAACGATTGTAGAAATTGCATGGAATTGATCATATGGGAGATGTGAGTTGGGTGCATGCATTCGTACGAATTCCATAATTATGTGCAGATCGGGTCGAGTCAAGTATCATCTCTACTACACGCATTAGACGATAATCACCCATCAACAAGCGCGTAAAACAAACTTACTTTGCACTATTCTTCTTTTCTTTCTCTCGGACTTCACTCTCTTTCACTTCTTTCTCCAGTTGCTCAATTCGCTCCTTGACAGCAGTACCATCATCACCCTTTTCTAGTATTTTTGACAACAGTCGCTTTTGTCCACGAAGACGGTTTCTGAGCGACATCTTCTTCGTTGAGGGGGCAGATGACGAGGAAGAGATATTTTTGGTGGATTTGCCTTTCCGCCATGGTTTGAATTTGGAGTATTGTTTTGGTGGCATTACGGGTTTGGAGATGGCCGGCCGTGTAGGTTTGTGGGCGAAGAGGCGAGATCGAGATGATAGCGGGCGGGAGAGTACCTTATGTTGAGTTTTTTGTTTACTACTTCTTCTACGGATTCCCACGTTAAAAGGTACGATGTGTCACCATTCACCGTTCACCGTCCGTCTCGACGTGTGTAGCTTGTAGATTACTTTGATCGAGTGGTGAGGTAGGAAACCATCATGGTAATAGCCTCTGCTTGTGCGACTGCAACCTATGCCGCTGCTCATATGACGCATTGTATCGACGTTCAGCTAGTATTCGATTTTTTATTTGGACACTGAAGGAATCTCATAACCGAAGTGGGCATCGCAAATAAACCATGTTATGCCATGAGACAATAAATTTGTACTTTTTCAATGCAAGCCTGAATGTAGCTCTCTTGTGTTGTTTTTCTTTTCTGTTTTGTTTTGGAAATATTATCACTGTGATTATAAGTTATTCTCACAACTACTCGTTCAACCTTGTATCGCTCATCGAAGATACTATAAAATACAACAGCAAAATGCAAGAAGTCGCAGCACTCCTACTCTGTAAAATTGGTGGAAAATCTGGCAGTGCCTCGGAAATATCTGCCGTAATATCCGCCGCTGGTGGCGAACCAAACGAAGAAAATATTGCCACGTTAGTAGGTGATCTAGAGGGTAAAGATATTAATGAGTTGTTAGGTGCAGGTATGGAGAAATTGAAGGATGTTCCAATGGGTGGTGGTGGTGGAGGAGGGGGGGGCGGAGACGGTGGGGGAGATGCAGCTGAGGCTAAAGAAGAAGTGGTGGAAGAAGAAGAAGCTCCTCCGGCAGTGGATATGGCAAGTCATCGGTTATTTAGAGACACTATTTTTTTCCTGCGTTTCATTTTTTCTTACTCTCATCCTAACACTATTATCTCACCTTCAATAGTTTGGCGGGGGAGATGGTGGCGGAGACTATTAACTTCTCATATAAAATAATGATACATGCATTGTTACCATGGAATTGATGCTCTGATTCACATTTCTGACCACTGGGTCAAAAACTGATAGTATACTCCTAACACCAACTTCAAATCCAGCCTCTCGAAACCCTGCTGCGCATTAACTGTTACTTATATTATCAATTAGCTTTTGTCGCAATACACAATAGCACTACCAGTCTTCCAGTTTGGGAAAAATCACTACAATACAACATAGAGATAAGTATGGTATCATAAATAAAGTACCTACAGGAAGGTGCCACACTCCTTCACACGCAGACTAGTGATTCGCAACTCACGCGGGCTGGAGCTGATCACTGACAGAGTAGCCAACAGAGCGTCATTAGATGGGGGTGAATGCAGATAGGGCATCGCTCTGGCTATTAGAGAAGGGAGGATGAAAGGCGGATCCATCATGCAACAATCGAGACGTTGGAAGATGCCTGTGATTGGATGACAAATAGGCAATGACGCCACAAAGCGAACACGCCCCTAGCCGTGTTGATGAGGTGTGCAGCCCAAGTGGGAGAGCTGTGTTCCAAGCCGCCGAAAGGGTGATCTTCTTTGGCATGGTTTGGGTCGATGAAGGCACCGTCGGAGGTCGCAGCAGGGGGGTGCACCCTCCAGCAACCCTTGAGGAGCAACACTTTGCTGTGATATGAATACTCTATGCTTTGAACAGGCTAAGAGTACACGAGTAGGCTCACACTTCCAAGCTGGAGATATTTCAAAATTTTTGCAGTAATAAGTTTTACTAGCCTCCACTGCGCTCCGGCTAGCCTTTCGGGATCCCATAATAATAGCGTAAGCATACATAGAAGATACTTTCAAGGGTATCTTTATCTTTCACACACCTCCCACCTGCTGTGTTCTGTACATGTAGTTAATTTTTAGGTGACAGACGGACCGGATATCTTTTCTCATGGGGTGCAGTGCCCCCGAATCTGATTTTGGTTTTTCATTCAGCACTCAATACCTGTTTGACTGAAAAAGATCGGGGGGTGAGGGAGTGCGGGGGGTTTGGGGGGTGCAGCGCCCCCGAATCTGAATACTTGTATTCCACCTAAGTTTGATATTTATTCAGCCCTCCATACTGTTTGACTGAAAAAAGAGATGTGGGGGGTCGGGGGGCTGCAATGCAGCGCCCCAGAGTTTTGAGGTGACAGGCAGACCATGTATCTTTTCAGAGGTGAGGTGACAGACAGACCCGACTCTCAGGTAGTAATCAGTACATAGGCTTCAATTTCAATAATCGCGCAGGAATACTTGGCTCCTTTAATAATATGGATTACTTAGGCCGATACTTATGGTCACATGCATACAAAGACGCAGAGCACCCTTTTCCACAATATGTACGGATTTGCAAGCATTACCGTAATATTTTTGATTCTACGTAAAATGGGTTATGGGCCGGCAATTTCGATGCAGAGCAACTTGGAATACGGGGAGAACCCGAATTCTCACATGTTCTCGTTTGCACAAAATGAGAATCCAGCTCAACGCAGACGTATGACATCATGATACTTGGCTTCAATTTTCCGACCGGGGAGAGAAAGATTCACATCATAGTATCTAATTCCTACATAAGAAAAATTTCGAAGTATATTCAAATAATTTTGTGTCTCCAACGGCATCTGTACAGATACTTATGCTTCATTATTATGTATGTTATGTTCTCCGTAAACAATTAGCTCCAACTTTTACGAAGGCATCCTTAACCATGAAAAAGCTACGATCCATGTTCGTGTCCGGGGAACCGCAGCAGTGGTCTTAAATAGAGTGCGAGACACTATGATAAAGTTTCAAAAATAGAGAGGTAACTCAAGGTAACTTTGGGTAACTTTATGTAGGAATCAGGAGGTCTACATTGACTAGAGGTAAATCTAAATCTAACCTTCCGAACAAAAAAAACTGTCAAAAAAATATAACTTACAACCTTTATGTCTGTCTAACATTTCGCACTTCGAATATGGTATAACTAACTAGCTAGCTAGCTATCACATACACTCCCTCTAACATTTCAAATGCATCAGCAATATTCTAATTGGCTGTTTTCCTGTTGGCAAGAAGTTGGTCAATGACAGAGTAGAGGAAGACTCCTCCAATGCCAATAGAGCATCCCAACAGTTTAATGGGGTCCAAACTCTCTCCAAGAACAAGAGCAACACCAACAATAACAATAACACGCTTGGCTGTGTTAGCAACTGATTGTGTCACAGCACCAGTCTTTTTTAGGGTCATAGTAGCAAGCTCGTTGTATCCATAAAACCAAAGTCCAGAAGCAATAAGGTTCATCTTCAAAGCTGGAGTAGTCTTAAACATATCCACAAACTGTCCAAGCTTATTTCCCTCCTTAGCTAGGACTAGAGGCACACTCATCAAAAATCCTAAAATGGTTGTAAGAGCAAACTGATTGCCAACAGAGCCCATGCGATCTTTCAAACCTTCTGTCTCCATCAATTTCTTGTTCTCGTTACCCTTGAAAGCAGCGAAGAGGTTGGCGATACAAGCGCTAATGAGTGCACTCCAGGCAAAGTCCAATTCTTTCACAGAGGCTAGGATGACCCCCCCAATAATGACAGGAAGACAAAACCACTTAGCCTTGGAGACAGGCTTGTTGTACACAAACTGAGAAAGCACTGCTGCAAATGCGGGTTCGGCACTTTTGACAATCTGTCCAAAGCTTACAGCGCCTGCACTAAGAGCAAAGACGGAAGCAGAATGGGCACCCATGAAACAAAAGGCGACAGGGAGCATTTTGATAATGTCATCCATGGTAACAGAGGGTTTGCCACGAGCGTCCGGAGCAATCCATAGGAAGATTCCGTATAAAGCCCCAACGGCTTGAAGAGAATAGAAAATGGAAAAGTGAGAAATGTATGCAATGACACTCTATAAAGAATGGCAATTCAAAGACAAGCATGAACGTACCAAGTTGCAACGCTGAAATAGTCATGGGGAATCCAGCAGAGCCACCAGCAGCTTTCAGTGCCAACTTATTGGTCTAGAAATATAGAATAAAGATGTGAACAACACATCACCAGAAAGAAACACAGGTACAAATCTAACTTACAATGTTGTAGTAATAGTTGCCAACGTACCAGAACAGAAAGTAGAGCAGAAGAGGGATATCAATTCCTCCAAGCCCCCCTCCACGGGTCGCAAGGGCGTTGTCGCTCGAGGTGGCGGCGAGAGCTGTGGTGCTTGTTGATTTAGTCTGTGATATTGGCGAAGGAAGATAGTTATTGTTAGACGGACATCTTGGAAAAAGATTTCATGAATTTTCAGTACGGAACGCTATGACGTTGGATTGATATACCACAGTAGTGACAGGGTACTGCAACGGCATTTTTCATGACTGAATGAATCAGTCGAACCAAAATCTAAAATGCCCGCCCGACTCACCAATCCTCCATCCAAATTAAACGCAGGTTTGCTTGTCACACCCCTGAAACTTTTGATACTACTAGTTTTTGGTGCGGTGGTTAATCCAAATGCCGAAACGGCACCGAGGCACGAGAGGAATGCGATGGAGCAGATCTTCATGGTTGTTACACAAACTGAATAATAAATCTGCGGCTATCAACTGTCATAAAATATTTTTGGTTTGGCTTTGACATGAAGGTATCCAAACAGTTCAAGTTAGAGAGTAAGGCTGTCTAATTATCTGAACATATCACAAAGGAATTAATACTAGATACTTTTATTAGCTATTCTTTCCCAGTTTTCAGTGGGCAAATCCGTCGTCTCGAGTTGGGGCGTGACTACTAGAACTTTCCAATAGGGTGCTACCCACGCCCCGGGCGCGTCGCGCCCCATACCGGATTTTGTGCGCCCTACCTAATCCAAATGAAGATACACCTAGCCGGTCGGTAGCCGGCCGGGTCGTCAATCGCTCAACCAATAGATAGATACTACAACAAAATCTCAACAATCCATCAACTACAAAAGAGACCAAGCATGAAGCTCAGCATCACTCTTGCCCTCGCGGCACTAAGCAGCAGCGCCTGCTCTGCCTTCGCTCTTAGTCCAAATCACGCTGTCCGTTCTTCCCTAACCAAAAGCAATGCTGCTCCACCCGCTTTCATCCATCAAGCCAAAGTGAAAACATCTGATGTCTCGCTCTCAGCCACCTCTACCAGTATCAGTGCAGACAGTAAAGCCATGACCACTCGAGGCGGAGGTCTACCTGTAGACATTCCCCTACTGACCTTCTTTGGTCTGTGGTATCTGGGAAATTATTACTATAATGTATCGAACAAGTTGGCACTAAAGGCAGCCGGCGGTGCTACTGGATTCCCTTTGACGATTTCTGCTTTGCAGCTCGGTATTGGCAGTTTGTATGGGATTTTTTTGTGGTTGGCTCCTGACGCCAGGAATCCACCTAAAATTACTATGGACGATGTAAGTTTTTGGTGGCATTTTGGTTGGTGATATGGCTGGTGTGCGATGTCGTTCAGTTGTTCGAGCATTCTTGTTGGTACTAAATTCTTTTTCATCATACCCCTTATCAGATCATCAAAATGCTCCCTGTGGCATTTTGCTACGCAGGTAAGTAATCCTCTCATCGTAATTATTTCAACAGAACAGCTGAACAGAGATCTAATTAAATGAAACTGTTTTGTTGCTACGCAGGTGCTCACTCGGCCTCTGTCTTTTCCTTTGCATCTGGCTCTGTTAGCTTTGGTCAGATTGTAGTAAGTCTTGGGCATGTTATAACCATTTTTTCCATGCCCTGTGCAGTAAACTATACAGGCCGATTTGACTCACTTTTTCGTCATTGAACATCAATACCAATCCCAATACAGAAAGCTGCTGAACCAGCCTTTGCTGCTGTCTTGTCTCAGTTTGTGTACAACAAACCCGTCTCCAAGGCGAAATGGTGGTGTCTTCCCGTGGTTATTGGAGGAGTCATCTTAGCCTCTGTAAACGAACTAGACTTTGCTTGGAGCGCACTCATCAGTGCATGTATTGCCAATATGTTTGCAGCTGTCAAAGGTAACGAAAATAAGAAATTGATGGAGACCGAGGGACTTAAGGATAGACTTGGAAGTGTTGGTAACCAGTTTTGTGTCACGAGTATTTTGGGTTTCTTGTTGAGTATTCCGTTTGTTCTTTGGAAGGAGGGTAGCAAGCTCGGACAGTTTGTTGATTTGTTCAAGAGCTCTACCGCTCTGAAGACTAATCTCATTGCTAGGTGAGACAACTGGTAATTGCAGCATGATTTTATTTTGAGCGCGCGTATTGCACTTGAGTGTTAAACAATATACTTTGACACCGACATGACAGTGCTCTTTGGTTTTATGGATACAATGAGGTCTCTACCATGACTCTCAAGAAAACGGTAAGTATTGAAGTCACGTGCTTTCACGAATGTCTTAAACTCTAACTTTTGAATTCGTTCTTTTTCTCCAGAATGCTGTAACCCAATCTGTTGCCAATACGGCAAAACGTGTGATTGTTATTGTTGGAGTGGCCATTGTCCTTGGTGAATCTCTTGACTTCATGAAGCTGCTCGGTTGTTCTATTGGGATTGGAGGAGTCTTCCTATACTCTATCATTGACAACTTTGTCAAGCCCAAAACTGCATAGGGTTTAGTAAAAAACTTTTATCTAGGTAATGTGCAAGGGTGGCATTGGAATTATTTTTCAATATGTAGAAAGGAAATAAAATGAGCATTTGTGCTGCACTTTGTAGTATTTCTAGATTGTATTAACGTCATGATTTGTTGAAGTTGAAGTTGTCTTCATGTCGAACCATGAGACATCCACAAAGAGACTTTTGGCCACTGTATCTCAACGGCCACCAAGATTTCAACCTCCTCCACAATAAATGAAATCTACATCTACCACTAATGTCAATGCTTATTCACCTGGAGGTGTCATCGCTGCTTCTACTTCCAAAATTTTGTTTGGTCATCACTGACATGACAAAACACAAATATCTTCAGTTCATCTATTCAAGAAATGAGTGGTAGAGTGATGGAGCCTCGCCATCTGTGGGGACTTGTTTTTCCCGATCCCGCTCGCTTCTCGGCTTTTTCTAGGCGGCCCTCAGAAAAAAGGGTGTTGTGCGGCGGCCGTGATTGCTCCAGCCCCCGACGGCCGATCCACCTGGCGCTTCAACCATGGCCATCTACGATCAATTT
>JALLPH010000858.1:0-14051 GCA_036939855.1 Cyclotella choctawhatcheeana
AATATTTCACGTACGTAGAATCTGTACGAGTGGATCTCAAGGAACAGAATGGTAAGGGTGCCAAATTTTTACATAGGGATTCTTTCAAATTGTAAAATTAAAAAATTACTTAATGAGGACACTAGCAATTACTTCTTAGTGACATCACAGAATTGTCTCACAACTGTAACTACGATTAGCCCAAACTTCGTCATTATCCGAATTCAGCACAAATCATAAATGTACGGTATGTTCATATGATATATATTACATACATAAAATCAGCATTTCACCATCACTTCTATTCCACATCCATTTAATACTCAGTGGATAAAAAAGATTGCTAATGAGAAGTAGTATTCTATCTTTATTGGGTGCATACAATACTTGAATAAGATAATAAAGTGGACGACCCAGAGCTGAAATGGCCCTACTGACAATATGAAGCTATGTATATCTGTCATGGACTATTATTTACCAAAGGTTGAATTAGTAATTTTTATTGATCTATTAGTTCAATCAATTTGTCTTTTTTGATCTTGACTTTCCACTAGATTTTCCATTCGTATCAGCCTTTTTGGTTGTCTTCTTTTTCGGTTTTTCTGACTGATCTGGCTGTTTCATATTACTACTCACAAAATTACTCACAACACCAGCAATGAGGAAAAGAAGAAGCATCGGAATCATCATAATAATTTTCACAAAATACCCATGAGCAGCTTCAATCCCAAACGTTTCAATAAGCATATTTTGGAATGTCGAGAAAAATTTTGGTAACTTTCCTCCAAATGGCATTGCAATCAAAGGAAGCACTATTCTATATGCAGGCGCTTGAGGATTTAGATAAACAAATTTCTTGGCAACGTACTTAACTGACGAATTACCCGTCAGTGGCAGTTCTTCTTGAACTGTTGTCTGATCAAATTGGTAATTTTCGTCGGTATTGTGATGCACTACTGCCAAGCCTTTTTTTGGTCGGATCATGATTGGGTCACCTCCATCTCCTGGCTTAGAATATACTAGTTCTCCGCCTTCATCTTCGGGAACATCATTTAGAAAAATAGTCACCGTGGCCATGATACCATTTACATCATTGATATCATAATGAGGTTTGTAGCTCGAGCCAGACACAAATTTGTTCATTTGAAAATCTGAGAAGTGTTCAACAGGGAAAGCCATAACTTGTGACATGCGCTCATCAATATCTTTGATAGTTTTTCCAGCGACACCCCCTTTCCAGAGATAAGCTCTATCAACATTGATTGCGCCCCCACCTTTCTCGGGATCAACAAGCGAATTTTCAAGATAGTTATTCACCCCTTTGGTATCATCTACTGTTTCATATTTTCCTTCGGCCATGCGGAGTAGCTCATCGCATTCTTCGGGAGTGAGCATATTGTGAATTAAATAAACAAGAGGTCCACTAGATATGGCATCCTCAAAGAACGGTCTATCGCCTCCAGCATAGAGTCGTATACGTTCTGGTAATGATATGCCTTTCTTCGCATCTTTTGGATCATTCTCATCCGCCGTGGCAGTAGTGATAATATTTCCAGCTTGAAGGCTCACCATTATTACAGGTATGTCAATATGTTTGTCAGCGTAGGCCTGCTCTTCCTCGCTCTCTGGTTCGAGACTGTAAATAAAGTCTCCAGTCTTTTGATCTGTGTTGACTACCATGAGTGCCGCGGCCCCACTTTCTTTCGCTATACGCGCCATGGTTACTCCCGATAATCCGGCAGCATCAGTCATTATGAGCATGTTGCCATACACTTGATCTGAATTCTTCAGCTTTCCAGGATAGTCCCGCTCAAAGTCAGATAGAGAGACATCTTGCTCTTCGTCATTCTTACTTCGTTTGCCCACCCCATCAATGGGATCGGCGAGAACCACACCCGTTTCTACTTCAAAGTTGGCTCCCTGAGAAGTCTGCGGACCGAACGTGGCCACGGCCCCGTCTAGGGCAGAAATGATGGCCGAGTGACCCCATTCAACTACAGCAGCTTCTTTGGAAGTTCTCTGGGGGAATATACGGTAGCTTTGTTCCGATGCCTGAGCAGCATGACTGCATATGAGCATCATGTGGAGTAACATCATGATGGCCGTCATGGCTTGTTTTAGTTGCGTTTGTTTGGTCGAAAGAGTTCCACGTGGAGTAATTTTCGCACCCCTCCTCGCACTCGCCACTCGCCACACCAAACAACCCTCGCCTCCACTAGATGATGATAGCCACCCATCTTGTTGGTTCAGTTTCTCTTCTTCTCGGGCCGCCCATACTTCCTTCTCCCAAACTCCAACACTAACTCAAGAACAAAATGGCAGACAATTGGGATGATTCAGACGATGACTGGGACAAATCCGATGACGAAATCGACAAACGTCTCGGCCTTGCCAAAATCGACGCTACAAATGACGCACCGGTATTTGACGACGAGGAAGAGGATTTATTAGTAAAGGAGAAGGAAGCTAATGAAAAGGCTAGTAAGATCACTCTCAAGGCGAAGGGGTCGGCTTTGGCTCAGAAGAAGGTGAGAGTTCCCATTGGCCTATGATATGATACCATAATAATATATGATGCGACTGTTGATTTCATGGAATAGTCATTGAATGTATTGTCTTTTTTGGACGTCCATTTTCAACAACATAATGCTCACTCTACCATCACAACAAAAAGGCACTGGAAGAAGCTCGAAAAGAAGAATTAGAGTTGGCCAAGAAAGCAATGGCCCTCGAAGCTGAAATGGAAGCCAACATGACCGTAGAAGAACGAAGGCAACTCCAACGTGATCGTGAGGAGGCAGATGCCAAGGCAATGGCCGATGATTTGTTTGGTGGTGTCGATGATAGGAAAAGTGCGGGTGTTAGGGGATCGGGTAAGGCTATGCAGAGTGGTGATAAGGTTGTCATGAATGATTTGAAAGATCATTTAAGACATGCTAAGAAAATTGGGGAGTGTATCCAGGTAAGGAGATTTTTTGTGCGCCACGGAAGAATTACTTTGTTTCGGTGTTGCAACTGAAAATAAACACACAATAAAATCGGCAAATAGGGACATGGGAAAGTCAACCTTTGTGCGGCATTTCTGAAGGAGGTTATTCAACAATGCAAAGATGTTCTAGATGATGATGCCATCACTGACATTATCAAGTCATGTAATGTGATAAAGAATGAGAAAGTTCAAGCAGCGAAGCGAAAGGTGAAAGGACAGGCTCAAAAATCAAAGAAGGCAGATAAAGCTGCGGCTAAGAAGGCCATGGAGATTAATTCGGATGTGTTTGGGGATAATGATCAGTATGACGAGTATGATGAAATCGGAGGGGCATATGAAGATGATTTCTTTTGAGATATTCATATGAAACAATTAAACTTTACAGTACAGCCGTACAGCCAATGATTGTGATTAAGTAAAATCGTACAACAGTTAGTTAAACTCTACATATCAATTTCCAGTTCTTGGGTACTATTGTTTAACCCAAACGAAAATTAACACTCCTCTATGTTGTGATGAGATTTTTAGCACAATCTAAATTCTACAGCACAATGTTCATGTCACTGTTGGCCAACATTTTCAGTTCAAGAAATCTTTTTCTCATCTCTTGAAGTTTTGTTATATGTTCTGGATTCGTGCTATTTATCAAGTCATTCATTTCTCCTACAAACATCAGCGCAAAAGGTGAGATTTTGTGGTGCTAACCGTGATCCTACTACCCTGTTGCAAACTTACCTGGGTCGTTTCTAATATCAAACAGTTGTTCGTGCTTGAAGTTGGGCCTTCAAATAGATAATGCATTATAAGGTGATAAAAAGATGAACAGATACGTATGAATATGTTGAAATAAGCGAACATATTCCTGACTTACCAATAGAAGTACTTGTAGTCCTTGCGAACTAAAGCTTCGGAAGCTGGAATATAATCTTTATTGGTGTGCATAGGATGTTCATAAAAGAACTCAGTTCGCCACTTTGTTTCAGTTCCTGAATGATACTTTCCGTCTCCGTCAGACGCAGGTGCAACAAACTGCCGCCCTTTCACAGAATGTGTGTGTGTGGCTCGTCGAGCTTGTGCTGTTGCACTCCCATGAATCGCCATATTCTTTCTATAGAGCACACTCATATCCCGGCCCATCATGGAAGGTAGTGGTTCCAAGCCTGCTGCTGATAAAATTGTTGATGTTAAGTCAATGTTCAATGTAAATTCATCATTTGTCGTTCCTATGAATTCAGGGCTCATTCGTGGGTCTTTAATTATTAGAGGAACACGGATGCTTTCCTGGTGTGGGTACCTAACAAGCAAAAGAAGGCAGTGAAAGACATGCTGCATGTTGAGCATTTAGGAAGATTCAGAAAGACTTACCACTTGTCAGCAAGGCCATGTTCGGCATGGAAATTTCCATTATCGGTTGTGAAGATAATGAGTGTATTATTGAGAGTTCCCTCGTTTCGAAGTACATCTAGCAAAATACCAACAGACGTATCAACTTCAGACGCCATTCTATAATAATTCTTCATCATACTTTGGTGTTTCTCGGGGGTATCAAATCGCCAACGCCAGCGAGTTCTCCCTTCGTTGTTTTCTCCGAAGAATTCAGGCATCTTCTTCCAAGCTTCTTCTGTGGCAGTCACTGGGATAGGTATCGTGTCATTTTCGTACATTGACATGCTTTGATTTTGCGGTAGATACTGTCTTTGATCCCCATCGACAGCATGAGTTGCAAAATAAGCAACGTTGAGAAAGAACGGTTTGGATTTATCTCGGGTAGTCAAAAATCGAAGGGCGTCGGCAGTATTCTTCTCTGTAATGTGCCACATCTTGTTCCCCATCTGTCTGTAATGCCAGCCATCTTCGTCTACAAAGAAGTCAAAATTAAGTTTGTGGTTCATTCCAACCCATAGACCTAATTTTCCAGCGTGTCCTGTTGTGTAGTTTGCTTTTTGTTTCAGCAGTGAGTAGATTGTCTCGTTTTGAGGAACTTCGAACATCATTTGGGTTCCATTGACTGTTCGACCTCTCCCTAACATTTCAAAGTGGTGTCGAGCCAAATATTGTCCGCTAGAGAACATGAATGTCAATGTAATGATTTTAATCATTTGTAAGCCACATGCGTTTCAAAAGTAGTCGTAGCAGATTCATGTCGAACTGACAACTGACCTATACAATGTAGCTCTGGATATCCAGCATATGCTTGTAGTTACACAGTTTTCCGTGAATCTTACACCCTCTTTTGCTAGGGCATCTAGAACTGGAGTCTTTACGATTGGATTGCCAGCTGCACCTAGTGTCTGCATTCGATGATTGGTGAATCAATTTCAATTCAATTATCAATTGTAAAGGTGAGTTTCAACCCGATCGACATCATGTGACACTATTTTTGCCTCTATACGAAACTCACGTCATGACGCCAATCATCGGCGTAAAACAAAATTATATTCATTGGCTCTCGCTGTTCCTCCTCCTCTTCCTCCTCCTCCTCTTCCTCCGCGGCTTCTTCCGCCTCCCCCATCTCTTTCATCTCCCTTCTCCTCTGCTTGCCGGATCCCATTCCCATTCCCATTCCAGTTGGGGTATCCAATGTCCAGTTCGGTAGTTGGATGTGGAAAGAGGATGACTTGTGAACAGAATATAGCGTCGCCATTAAGACACATGATAGAATGGATAGGCCTATGGCCAGTTTAGAAGAGAGGGATGCCACCATGGTTCGGTTCCGGATGTGGTGGAGATAGAGGGTGTGATCTGGTGTGATGTTGGATGTTGGATGTTGGCGGAGGTTGGGGCGGGGGAGGGGGCTGCGTACGTTTGTGTGTGACGGCTTTTCAGTGCGCGCGGGGGGACGGCAGACGCGAACAGACGCGAACCAAACCAACTACTCACTCACTCTCACTCTCACAGTTGAACAAGCGGGGGCTCCTGGGCTCTGGCAGAACACTAACTCATAATAATACAAATAATACAACTTTTGTAAGCATTGAGATAAAGAGATGATGATGATCTACCTTACTGCTGCTTGATACGTTTGACCTGTTTGACGTGAATTATTCTTGAATCAGGATGGCGGTAACCGACGAATTCAAACTGAACATAGCATGTAACAATGCAGAACAGAAAATGATGCAAGACGACTCTAGGATAAATCATTCAGACATTGCAATGGTAATGGATACAACTACTTTTAGCGATGGATCCACAATTGAGATAGAGGCTGAAATCAATGATCAGACAGAGAATCTATTGTGTAATCAACCAAAGTTAGCGCCCAATCAAATATCTGCAGCAATGACATCAACTAATGTGGAATTAGATTGCAATTCTGCCAATCATGGGTGCAATATTCGTTCGACTAAAAACAAGTCCGTGGCATTTGCATCGACAAAGACGGTGAAAGAGTTTGATGTCAAAACATCAACGAATTATCCAGAAGAAGAGTTGGAGGTCAATTTTCAGAGTGTATCAAAGTTACGCAGACGCAAAGCAACAAGACAAGTTGATGCCAAGAGATCTCCATCATCGTCTATTGCAAACCTGTTGTCTGATTCACCACCATCTGACGTGAAATATGAATATGAGCCACGTACTATTTTTACTAATGAACCACTAGAATCAACATCACAAGGCAATGTCAAAAAAACTCCCATCAAAGTAGCATTGATTCACTCTCATAATCATACACAAATCCTCCATAAGGCAATGCAATATATACATCAAGACCGAGATCTGTTACTGGAATCACTGCTCAAGTGGTGTGGAATATTTCATGGCGCAGCCAAGGGAGGCCCTCTCTCTTCATTTCTATCAATTGTGTCCCCCATCTTAGGTACACGCATGTTATTGGAAAAATATCACAATGATAGCGATTACTTGGATTTACTTGAATTACCCCAAAGCAAGGTTTTACGTAACATGAATTTAGGTGTTAGCGATGATCAATGCAACAATACGAGTGACAGAAATAACGCAAATGATGGCAGTGAAGAAGAGAAAGAGTTTCAACGTTTACTTGCAAAATATGGTTTAGAAGATGACTGTCCTTTACCTACAGACTCAAAGTCCCTCTCGTTGTTGTGGAATTATTGTTTGGCTGTGACTGGGGCCTCTTGCCATGCTGCCTCTCTATTGATACACCAAGAGGACGTTGCAATTCATTGGGGTGGTGGGAGACATCATGCTCACAGCAATAAGGCCGGTGGGTTTTGTTACGTCAATGACGTCGTGCTGGCAATCCGCACGCTATTGAATGGAACAAACAGCACAGTACCCATCGAGAAAGTTTCACCCATAAGACGAGTCCTTTATATTGATCTTGATATTCATCATCCTGACGGCGTACAGTCTGCTTTCTATTCAACCGATGAAGTCCTCACTGCTTCATTTCACCGTCATTCAGCTGGGTTTTTTCCAGCCTCTACCGGATCTATCAGTGAAAAAGGCCAATCAGGAACAAAGGGTTTAGGTTTCAACATCAATATACCTTTGCCAGCAGGGACTGGCGACAAAGCATTCCTCTTTCTATATCAGAAGCTTTTATTTGACCTCACCAATGTATATGATCCCCATGTTATTGTGCTGTGTGTTGGTGCCGATGGCTTGACTGGCGATCCTCTCGTGAATGAAGGAATTAGTGATTTTGACCAAACAAGTGATTGCGCTTCGGCGACGCAAGAGGGTTGGATGCTGAGTCCTGAATGTTTAGCAGAATGTGTTCGACTTGCTGCTGCTTTGTGTTCTGGTTGCGAGAAAGCAAGTATCTCAATCTTATCTTCCAAAGTGAAAGATGAACCAAGGGAAATTGCAACTAGTGGCCCTGCCAAACAACAACGTTCAGACAATCAAGCCACAGCAAAGAATGAATGTCTAAACGATCAGGGTTATGATGTGTCAACTCAACCAGTATCGGACAAGTCTCCTACTGACAATGCATGCAAAGGAAAAAGACGTAAACTGTTGGTGCTTGGTGGAGGTGGATACAGCCCAAGTCAAGCCTCTAGGACATGGCTTCTGTGCACTGCTGCTGCTTGTGAAGGTGCTCGCCCTGGACTCTTTTGGAATGAACTACCAATAGATGTACCCAGCCACTGTTACTTTCCTCGTTATGGACCAACATTTGAGCTAGTGTCTGGCACAAAGAGAAGTGAGTTTCATGACTTCTATTCCTCATCAAAGCAACAGCAAATGGATGAAATCAATGCAGGATTATTATCTCAAGGCGTAACCATGCTGCAGAAAGGAATCAAAACTATTCATATTGCATGTCTTTACATTGAACGTCAGAGAAGAAAGTCAGAAACATTTTCATTATCTTCGAGCTTCTGCTACGAAACTCAGCAAGATGACGAACTATGGGCTCAATCTGAACATGGAAAAAGCAAACGCAAGCAACACATTCGGCAGCACGGTCGTCGAAAGAAAATGAAAAGCAACTTTCAAACATCTCATAATCAACTGGACACATAATGATTGTATAACCTATCAGCTATTGATATTATATAATATATTCACAAGACACTCGTACTAAATTAGAGGGACATCAAACATAAAGCTTGATTTTTATATTCATATAGACTTCTGCCTTGCCCGATGCAGATCTTCTGAGAAATCACTTTTCGTTGTAAACCTCTTCCACTTCATCATCGTCGTCATCATCTGAGTCATCTCCTCCAGCACTAGCAGCCTTCTTGCGAGCTTTTTGCAGCTCGAGTTTCTTCTTCTCCGCAGGAGTCAACTCCCGAATGCCCTCCTCTTCAGACTCATCATCGCTATCCTCCTCTTCTTCACTGTCACTGTCGTCTTCAACATTCGCATTCATCATCTCCTCGAACAAAGTCGGCTCATCATCAAGCTCAGCATCCTCGGGGTGAATCTTGTACTCAGGAAGAGCAGATGCATCCAACGATGTCAATTCAACAGTGCTCTTGTGATCAAAACCAACGTAGGCGTTACTCATGACGAACAAATCAAATTCATATGTTCCAACGCGAGGAGTCAGGAACTTGATATTGTGCTCAACAACCTTAGCAGGATTGGTAATTTTGTCAATGCTGATGATTTTGCCCTCTTTAGTTCCGAGAATGATCCACCAAGCCTCGCGCCGAGGGAAGGGAAATTGAGGTGCGTGCACAAGTCCAGCCTTCTCACCATCGGCTAGGTTGTTGCGGGTCAGAGTAACCTGAACAGTGCACAAATCACCCTCATAAACCTTGTCATCTTCGTCGTCGTCAACAAACACTTTGCTCTCAACAGATATGTTAGGCAGGATATCACATGTTTTGAAAACATCATCTTTCTGCTCATCTGTGAACTCCTTCAGTCCCTTCTTTTGTCCATTGGGGATTTTCATGTAATCACTAATATTTTTGGCAACAACATGCTTGACTTCATTCTCCGTAAAGTGAGGGAGTTGCAGCAGCTCGCTATCTTTTAACCACATTCCCTGAACCATGAGCTGACTAAACCTAATACAGTTCAAGGCTGCACCAAGTGCTTCCTGGTGTTTACAAACTGAAATCATGGCATCTACCAAACTATTTGAAGTTCTTAGCATATATTTCAAGTCCTCCCCTGAAGCTTCAGACAAAACATCCGTCTGCCTAGTAAGATGGGCGTGCAACAGAACATTTCCCTTCAACACCACAGGATGATTGTATGCTGGTTTATTCATCTGACTTTTCACCTTGGTTAAAATCTTGGCAATTTCTGCCTTATCCTCCGGAGTTTTGGGCATGTTACGCTGTCTAAATTCTGCACTCCCCGCCAATGTCTCGGGGAGCTGCTTAACAAGAGTATGCTCGTTCAAATTGTGATGGAACCAGGCGTACGAATCGTACATCACATCCTTCTCGCCGTATTTCGATGAGTTGGAATAGTAAGACCAAACAGCGAAGGGGATAACACCCACCATAATGATCAGGTAGGCCACGAGGACAACATTACGGTTGGCAGTATTGAGCAGGAATTCGGGGAGACCAATGCTCACAGCGAGAGACTGTTTCCCATCAGGATTACCATACTTTTCGTAATTTTCCTTGGCCACCGGGTCCACCAACGCCTCGTATGCCTTGGCAACCATCATGAAGGTAGCCTCTGCTTGGGGATTATTGGGATTCTTATCCGGGTGGAATTTCAGACTCATCTTTTTATATGCCTTTTTGATTTCCTTGAGTTCGGCACCGGTATCAATGCCCAGAATAGTAAAAGGGTCAAAGCTGTTGACTTCACCATTGGATTGGACGGAGAGGTACAGCCAGAAGAAGAGGATGGTAAGGCCAACAGTGATTCCAAAGTTGACCATGAAACCGGTGGAGGTGATGGTTTTCAGGCCCTTGCTGTTCTTTTTTAGGTCGGCTGCCTTCTTTTTCTCGGCGGTGGTACGGGAGATGGCTCCAATAGCTTCATCACTGGAGAAGAGGGCCACGCTTACCTTTCTTATGATTGAGTACCATGCTGAGAGAGAGGGTACAAGAGAGAGTCAGAATGATCACCGTGTCAATCAAATGAATTGCAGCAGACTAAATACTTGATGATAGACATGAAATAATATACCATGGGTAGCAGACGCTAAAAATCACATATTATTGACTTACACGGAACAATGTAAAAAATAATGGAGCTCAATGCAAAGAAATAGAACGCTGAATCGTCGTATTGAAGCATCTTGGTTTTATAACTGTAGTGCTCTTCTGTCAATCAATTGAAATTATTATGCTGAATCTATCAATTTATGACCGAGAAAATGTAGTAGATTACACTGAGCTCTTTGATATTGTGAACGAAGAACCCTAAAGTAAAGGATGAGCACGTATGAATCGTGAGCTAATTGATGTTTGACCGGGTGCGATAGCAATAGATAAAGCGTTTGTTTTGGGGGGAGAGGGTTTTATGTTCGATGTTCGTTTGGTGCTTTGGGTCTTTGGCGTTGGGCCCGAGCGAGGTTGAGCGCTAAAATCGAATCTCCACGTGGACCCCTTTTTGGCGCTATGCGTCCATACTTCTGATTTCTCTGATCCGCTTCCGCGTCATCCACACCCATGTCACCATCCCACAGATCCACACTTCCACCAAGATAAGCAAGATCCGATCCCGTAGGCAATATCAATTACATACCATTATCAGAGATTCAAGATGCTGGCATTAATTACCCCATTACTCCTTTTCTTCAGTTCATGTAGAATTGCTTCAGCGTTTTCGTTTCATATCGGTAGACAACCAACAATTGTGGCACTGGTGAGCATGACTTACACTTTACTTTTCATACCAATCATTATTATTTGTCAATAACGACGCAGCTTCTGATATTGTATTATAATTCTCCGGTTTATCTACATCGATGATACTTACTTAGCACGCATCAAACCAATGCAACAATGAACATTCTCGTACATCGTTCCTCGCAACAACATGCACTGCTATCTCATCCGTCTTGCTATCTCCATCTCCATCACATGCAACTGAAAGAGCAATAACAGGATGTCCAGTAGGATCCAAAAATTGCGTATCGACGATGAACGTCAAAAACATTGATTTGTATTCTCCTCCATGGACCTTTGAAGTTAGTCCTGATGAGGCATTTGCTCGTATCAAAGGCGTTTTGACATCAGCTGATACGTTTCGATTAACAGAAATAACAGAGGTGGATGCCGATGCACGATATGTCAAGGCTAATGTGCAACGTCCATTCCCAGACAAAGGTCAGGATGAAGTAGAATTTCTAGTAAAGGCTGATGATAAGGTTGTGGTATTTCGTATATCTGAAAAGGAAGAGGGTTCATTATCCGATTCTGGGGTTTACAGAAAACAGATTGATTCGATAAGAAAGAAGGGGGCAGTGTTTGATTTGATGGGTGGTGGTATGACTGCTGATAGTTATGATGGTGGCGGGGCTGTAAGTAAAGGTAACAGTCCTTTTGGTCAATTGAAAGCATTTTATGGATTGCAAAGTGGCGAGGGGTTTGAGTCAGTGTTTGAAGAAGATGACGAATAGAAAAACAGTGCATTTGTATGTATGGACTTACCCACGCCAGGCTTACCCTTACAAATCTTGCAGATAAAATATGACTGCAAATCAATGCAAATAAAAACATCATCATTAGCTGATACTTACTACTTACTACCCTCTTCTCTGTATGGTACGGTAGTCTAAAATAATCTCTGACTCTTACGTACGCGTACGTGGCAGCCTCGCGATAGATCCCACACAACAACCACGCTCATCAGCAGTCAGCAGGCCTCACACAGAAACTTCATCAACTTCCATAACATCCATACAGTGAACCATGGTGCGCCTTTCCGTTTTAACAATCGCAACACTTACGCCATTTGGTGTATCAGCGTTCTCTGCTCCAGATTCATCCATTTCCAGAAGAGAAGCGTTTGCAACTACAGCATCTACTCTCATCGGCGGATCTGCTGCCGGCCTCATCGGTGTTCCTTGTGCTGGAGCTGTTGTCACAGATGAAACGCCCAAAGTAGTTACACGAATGGGTGGACTTTTGGTAAGCTGACGACATGTTCATTCTATTGTGAAATAACTATATGACTTAACGTATGCCATTCTAATCAGGAAAGATACCAAGATTCCCGTGGATGGCAGATAATGGTTCCCTCCGGTTGGAATAAATTTGATGGAGAAGTTGGTGCTTATGATGCTAAATGGCAAGATCTTGTTGATCCGACAGACAATATCAAGGTCTCTAGCTCTCCAGTCAAGTCAACTACAACAAGCATGTAAGTCTTATTGCTGTTGTTTTTATTCTGTATTAGCGAACAATCAATTATCTTACAATGAACATGTGTCTGGAAATGTTGGACTGTGATATATTCAATCCATAGAGATGCACTAGGAGCGATTGCAGATGTAGGAGCAAGCCTTGCAGCCAAAAGAAATGCAAAACTCATCAATGCAGAGGAACGCCAAACGGAAGGTATCCTATTTTATTTATTCGACTTTGCACTGGATGATGGAACCCATCAAATACTTCAGCTATGTGTTAACAAAGGAAAAGTTTGGAGTCTGGACGCGAACACCAAGGAAAAGAGGTATGCAAAGAAGAAGGATATGTATTACAATGTTATGGGCAGCTTCTTGCCCAAACTTTAAAGTGGGGACATAACCAACTATAGCAGTGTGGGATAACACGATGATTTATATTCCAAGATTAATAAAATACTACTAATCATTGAGATTCTGACTGGTGCCATAGCGTCATCTATTTTCTTGCTTTGAATAGATTAAGCTCAATTTGGAACGGGTCTGGTGATCCTCACAGAAGTATCATCTCTTGATTGTTGTGAACATATGACTCAGCAACTCATATCCCGTATTTCATTTTCATTGTCAGCAACCCCTGCTGTCCCAACAAGATCTCATTCAGAAATGTAAAGATCCCCAACCACACTACAGGCGTAATGTCTACTCCAAAGGCTGGAGGAACAGATCCCCTTACAAGTTTGAGAAAGGGCTCAGTAGGCCATACAACTAAGTTGAATGGAAGCTCGTTCACGTTTGCAGTAGGATACCATGAAAGAACAATACGACACAACTATCAAAATGGTGGGTAAATTCAAACTTGATTAGTCAATACATAATGTAGATTTAGAGGCGTGGCCGCAGAAACACATACCATTCCTATTGACAAGATGCTCAGAACCGGTCCAAGCACAAGTGACATTGGTTGAACCCAAGCTTCAGTTTCTGCAACCATCACGGAAGATGATATCATATTAGCAACATCGCTGCTTAGATCATTCGCTGGCATAAAATTAGCTGCATCTGAAATCAAATGGGCTGACGTTGATTTGACACTGAAATTTTGGTTGAAGGAAGTGGCAATTGCCGTAGTAGATGGCGTGACAAATCCCTCACAAACTGAGGGTAAAGCAAGCAGCACCATTGTTAGTATCCATGATAGTCTGCTGTTCAAAGTAGTCATCTTCGTGACAATAACGGAAAGGATTTGGTGTATTGATGATTGATGAGTGGTGCCTGGTGCCTGGTGGTGGGGTGCGCGGCGTGTATGAATGAAGTCGAGGGCAGGGGTTGCTAATCGTCAAAAATTCTTCCGCCTGCATGCCTGTCGACTGGCAG
>JALLPH010000859.1:0-14030 GCA_036939855.1 Cyclotella choctawhatcheeana
AGATAGATAGATAGATAGATAGATAGATAGATAGATAGATAGATAGATAGATAGATAGACCTAAACTGTACGTAATTACCCCATCATCATCAGGGTAGAGGCATCTATCAAGAAGCATCAGCAAAAGATAGGGGTAGGCTAGAGGCTAGCCACCATCATGGACATCCCGCAGCCCAGCATAAGCATGGAAGAGCCAGAGGAAGAAGATCCCACGAAGTTGCTGCCTCACCAGCTCGCTCAGGGTAGCGATTCGCCAGAGAATGTTGAGCTGGAACATCAGCAGCAAGGGAGTATGATGCAGCAGCAACAGGGGTACATGTTTGGGATGGATCCTAATTGGGGGTTTGGGATGATGCATGATCAATCTGGGTGAGTTACGCGAAAATGGTTCGTGTAAACTTTGGTTTTCTTCGAAGATCAGCATTGATGACGTCTTGTATCTTTGGTGTCATATTTCGGATTGTCTCTCAACCGAATCTTTTCCATCATTTTGTGTATTCTAGGTACCACGGCATGCAACCGGGAGGTCTTGATGGAATCCCAGGTTTATCTATGGATCCACTAGAGTCTTTACTTGGACCATTCCCGTGTGCTCGTGTACGTGGTCTACCGTTTGAGGCTACTCTTGAAGATGTGCTGGTGTTTTTTCAGGGGCTGGTTGTTATAGATGTAGTCTTGGTTTCGCATGCTGAAGCGGGTGAAGCATTTGTTGTTTTCGCGAACCCAATGGATTTTCAAATGGGGCTACAAAGGTGAGACTTGTATCTGGCATGATCAGTTGTTCATTCATTCAGCATGTGAATATATTCGTAACTTCTCTTTTCGTTTTGCAGAGATCGTCAGAACATGGGAAATAGATATCTTGAAGTGTTTCAGGGGAAGAGGGCAGATTACTATGCTGCTATTGCTTCAGTAAGTTCTTTCATCAAAGATAGAACCTGCATGTAGGTATGCATATACTCAATCATGTTCCTTTTCATTACAGCAAAACCATCATTGGCAAGGGTCCGATCTACGAAACGTTTCATCGGAACAAGGGGAGCACGTTGCCGCTTCTTCAGGCGAGGATGGATCGGATGCACTAACAGGAACATCCTTGAAATCAAATAGTGCAGGTGGATCTGCATGGGGGCAGTCCTCTCCGGTGAGATCAAGCCCAAATCATCATCACCACCATCATCAACAACACCAAGGCAGGGGCTCATATGGCCGAGGATATAACAATGGATACAGGGGCAGGGGTGAATATGGCCGAGGACGGGGATACAGAGGGAATAATTACAATTCTGGACGTGGTAGCACTGGAGGTGGCATCCGCGATGGTGTTCATACTGGGTACATTCGCATGCGAGGACTGCCTTTTCAGGCTACGAAACAAGATATTCTCGAATTCTTCTCCGAACACAATCCTGTGGAAGACAGCATCATATTTACATACAGGGGTGATGGGCGTGCAACTGGGGAAGGTTACATAGCATTCAAGGATGCTAGTGATGCCAAGGATGCTATGGCTTTGCATAGGAGTACTATTGGATCGCGTTACATTGAGCTTTTCATTAGTAACAAGGAAGAGCATACGAGGAATATTGCACGATCAAATCCTCCCTAGTCACCTATTGATGGAGAAGTTCAAACATCGCATTGTTTGTCTGATGTATCATTTCATTTGCCAAAGTGTCGCAAATCTACTCAAGAGGATGATGATAAAGATATTCTAATTCTATGACTTGCTTCATAAGCATTTTTAAGAAGAATGATTTGTTTCCATCATATGACTAAGTAAAGGTGCATGATTAATACAAAATATGGTGCTACAGGTTATTCTTGCAGGAATCTCATCGTCAAAACCCACCAAACAATGCTCCAACAATACTGAACCCAAGTGCCATTCCTGCACCTGCTAGCATGTACGAACCAATCCCAAGTGACTGCTGATTCTGGGTTGCAGGTTCGAATGGCATCATAGATGGTGATGCTGGTGGTTGCCCTTGCTGCAAAGAGATTTCCTTATGAACAGTTATCGCTGACCGAGCTTTCTCTCGAAGCTCCTTTGCTTTTCGTGGATCTCGTATGATTGTCCGTGATCCTTTCGCCAGGGCCAGAGATGATCTGCGGAACATTCTTAACTCTAAAAATTATTATGCTCACTCTAGGCTACAGGAGTAATGAGAGAAGTGATTTTGGACTTTGGCTATTGTGTTATTGTGTTGATGTTTTGCATTTCGTTCTTTGTTTGTCTTTGTTTTCTTTTGAAGAGGGCAAAAGGAGAAAGGGGAACACATTGCATTTTAGAGGTAAAACAATAACATATTCAATGGTCGTACCTCTGAAATTCAAGGTTCTTCAGGTTCAGGTCAAGGTCATTTTTTCATCAGCCCCTCAGCATTCATATCTCTTGATCAGCCCTAAAGCTTTATTCTCTCGCTTCTACCTCCTTCGTCCTTCGCCCAGTAGTAGTTCAGCCTATAGTTCAGCCCATACCTGGTGACGAATGGACGAATACGTGATCAATATCACAATAGAGAAATAGCCAGCTTCATACTGCAAATACCAAAAGACCTCCAAGAACCATAATGATAACGAATGCAGCAAACGTTGCCAAATGTAGTTCAAGAAGAGCCCTCTATATTTGCAATACTCAATACGTCAGATGCTCTCCCAAACGGAACCTATCAACACCAGCACCGAAAACAATCCGTCATCAACGTCCCATCTACGTAGCAGCTACAAAACAACACGTAGGCAAGACATCTGTATCTCTGGCGCTGGTTTCTCACTTCACAAAACGATTCGGAACGGAAAATGTAGGTTACATGAAAGCAGTTGGGCAGCAATCCCTCCGCGTATGGGAAGAGTCCGACGACATTGACGGAAGTGGACAATATATAACTATTGACAAGGATGTCAAATTAATCCGTGATCACTTCAGATTGCGTCACTTGAAATTTGCCGATATGAGCCCAGTCTTGATTCCTCGGGGATACACCAAGAGTTATCTGGATGGGGAGATTGATCACCAAACTCAGATGGCAGATATTCGTCGCGCTTATTTGAATATCGTCAAGAGTAGTAATAGTTATGATGGAAAGGGTGTGAAGACAGGTGATAGCGTTACTATTTGTGAGGGAACTGGTCATGCTGGAGTAGGTAGTGTTGTTGGGGCTGGGAACGCGAGAGTTGCTGCAGAGTTGGGGGCGGACATTGTACTAGTTGCTAACGGGGGGTTAGGGAAGGCATTTGACGAGTTGGAATTGAATAGATCTCTATGCTTGGTAGGTTGTGTTGACGTATTCATTGGTGTCTTTGAATGACTTTGTTTCTAAATATATATTCCTTTTGATATTTATGCAGCAATATGGAGTCAATATTGCCGGGGTGATTATCAATAAAGTTCAACCTGAAAAATATGATCAAACGAGGACCTACTTGAACAAAGCAATACAATCAATGTGGAAAGATGAAAACGGAGAGGCCCCACCTCTTCTTGGTGTAGTACCAGACAGACCTTATCTTGGCTGTCCAGCCTTAGCTGATGTTGAATCAACCTTTGATTCTGTTCTCTTGTCGGGAAGTGATCATCGCTATCGTCATTATGATGTTGGGTCGAATGTTCAGGGAAGAAGTATTGGAATGAGCATGGTAACAACAGATCTTGCAGCGTTCTTGAGAACTTTGCAACGGCAGCATGAGGGTGCAAGGACATTGTTTATTTGTCATTCAACTCGTGATGATGTAATTTTAGGTTTCTTGAGTGAATATCGTCGTAGAGTACGAAGAGGCGCTGAATTTCAATCTGCATTAGTTATCTGTAGTGGTGGTGATGACGGCCTAGATGATATTGGTGAAGAATCTGAGCTTTCTCCTGAGGTATGCGAGATGATTATGGATGCGGGTCCGCTTGGTCCACCAGTGTTGGTGGCATCTGGTCGTAGCCCTGCCGAGGCTGCAAAAGAAATACGAACAATGACACCAAAATTTAATGCTGATGATGAGAGGAGAGTAAGCCGGGCAACTGAGCACTATGAACCATACATTGATTTTGATCTGCTGCTGGAACGTACATCTACTTTGACAGATTTGGGGAGAGAAGGAGCTTTTGCCTAGAGATTGATGACGACAAACGATGATATCCGGTGTGTATATATTGCATCAAGACTGTGTGTTAAGAATTAAAGAATGAAGTTGTTACGAAGCCAAACAACAAACAAAGCTTATTAATCTCCTGTGATGTGGTTGATGACTAGAGGTGGTGTGTAGTTCTACTCAACACTAATAGAGAGTAGGTAGCTAGTAGCTAGGCATCTACCGTACACCGTACCAATAGTCAGAATTGATCCGAATAGTGATAACAGTGATAGACTGATAACGATGATGGACGCAACAACCACTGTATCGACGGCAATAGCCTCCTCCGACTACCCGTCCCTCCACAACTTCTTCACCAACACCCACCCCTCCCTGAATGCAGGAGAGCAGCGCTCTATCTCCGCTCATTTCATCGTAGCAGCCGTCAACTCCAATTTCTTCCCCGAGGCATTCAAGTCCCCCGTAGTCCAAAAAATAGTCGAAGCCACCCTCAAAAACCTCCCCGCATCCGTAGATGGAGCAGCGGATAATGTCTTGAGGCAGAAGCTGTTCGATTTCCATGTAGAAGAAGCAGACTATGCCGAGGCAGCTCGAATACTTGGTACAATGCGTATGGAAGATAATGAGAGCAGTCCTTACTACATGAAGCCTCTTGAGAAATGCGATGTCTACGTGAAAGTTGCCGAATGCTATTTAGAAGAGGAATTAACTGTTGAAGCCGAGGGGGCAGTAGGTAAAGCTGGGACTGTTATTGAGACGAATGGGATCAGCTTCCCTTCCAAAGATGATGATGATGAAAACAAAGATGACAGTGCTATTCAGCCAACGACGACCGAAGAGCAAGAGGGTATTATTACTCTACTACTCCGGTATAAATCAACATATGCTCGAATCCTCGATGCAAATAGGAAGTTCCTACAGGCGGCTATGAAGTACTATGATTTGAGTACGGCGTATTTGCACACTGATAAGATTGACGCGGATGATTTGATGGTCATGCTTGGAAAGGCTGTTACGTGTGCTATTTTGAGTCCGAATTCGGCTCAGAGACAACGGTTAGTCTTCATGTGGCATATTTTTTATTGAAATTGTTTCATCAATTGATTCATCACGCCTTCATTCAACTCTATCCATCAGAGTTCTTGGAATAGTCTACAACGACGAACGTCTTCATCAACTAGACTCCATCCCCGAATTTCAGTCTCACTCCTCAATCCTAACCAAAATGTATTTAAACCGTGTTGTTCAGAAATCAGAACTAGAAAAGTTTGAATCGTCTCTAGCAGAACATCAAAAGGCTATCATGTCTGATGGATTGACCATTGTTGAACGGGGCGTACTTGAGCATAATATGGTGGCTGTTAGTCATCTTTATACTTCAATTTACTTTGAGCAGCTCGCCCAGTTACTTGGAGTTGTAGATGCAGATAAGGGAGAGAAGGTAGCTGCAAAGATGATCCTTGATGGGTCTCTAAGTGGGGAGATTGACGAGGTTGAGGGTGTATTGAGATTCTTCAGTAAAGCACAAGGTGCCGCTGCTAATTCCGAGAATGACGGATCAAGTTTGATGACGTGGAATGAGACTATTACGCAATTTTGTGTGCAGCTGAATGATGTGACTGATGCAGTGCGAGCAATGTGAAAGTAGCAGATATGTTTGATTATATTTCAAGTTCTAATCACATAATACATTTTCATTTGGCATTCCAATACTCGTAAACTTGCACATGAACATGGCACAGGCAGGGTCAAAAACAAACATTCAATTTCGCTTAAATATAGCCCCTACGAAGTCACCTGCACTATCAGCAATGCTATCAGCGACATTTCCAATGCCATCAGCTACAAAATCCGTCGCTGAATCAACCACATTCCCTATGTCAGTCATGCTCTTTACCTTCTCAATGACAGCCTTGACTCTTTCTGCTATTGCGCTGAGAAATTTCATCATTGCACGAAGCAATTGTTGAATTTGGCAGGCAACTTGTTCCATCAGTTCAGAGAGGGAGACCAATTTGCACATCTTTTTGATCTGTGACACTGCAGTTTCCAATGTCCACTGGCCCATGAAAGAATCAATTGCACTGGGATTCATGAAAAGAATGGTGTTAGTAATTCTTTGCGAGGACCATTTTCAGCAAATGATAGCAAAATAATCACACGCACCCTTTGCTCTTTTCTGTGAATTCAGAACAGACACCGAGCATTCCTTTGCATTTATCAACCTTGTCATCCATGGTTTTGATTTCGGTATGGATAGCTTTCGTAGCCTGTAGAATATTGGCCTCTTCGATGGTTTTTGTGGATGCCTCAATGTCCTGAATGTCATTTTGTAATCCTTCTGTGCCACTTCTTGCTGTAACTTTGATGTCTTCGTCTTCCTCGTCATCGGAATCCAAAATTCCCGCAGTTATCATGTCTGGTAAAGAATCAAACTCATCTTGAACTCGCTGGGCAGCAGCCTTCATCTGCTGGATTGCCGCTTCCATACTATCATCTATACCTCTTGTGGTTTGCATTGCATCATCAAGAGATCTATCGTTATCCTTCAGCATATTATAAGAGTTAACGTTCAACTCTCTGACTTTCCAAAATTTGGCTCCCAGATCTTTCACCGTATCCCTGAGGTTGTCCATTTTCTCATCAGCTTCTGCTACTAGAGATTTGGCCCCAGCAACATTTGTAAGGCTCTCAATCATCTTATCTTTTGCTGCCACTAGGCTCTTCCAAAGCAAACTCAATTTCCCCGCGGCTGCGCTGAAAAGTTCTACAACTTTATCCATCATGGCTTTGCATCCTTCAGCAAACTTCTTTATCATTCCTGTAAGACCGATTGCTCGAAGTATATCCTTCACCTTGGATATACATGCGCTCACATCCAAATTAAGAAAGGCTTCTGTTATTGATGTGAGAGCTAAGGCGAACTTCTTGATGATTTCATAAATCTTAGAGCACTGCTTTCCTTTCTCAGTAATCCCTCTAAAGGCATTGTTTCCAGCTTCTATTGCTGTTACCAAGCTTAGATTCTCAATAGCGTCAATGCAATCAGACAAATCCTTCACCTCACTATCCACATCTGCCAGAGCTCTGTCCTCGTTGGTTATTTCACCTGTAATTGAAAGTAAAGAGGTGCATATGATGAAGCAAAGCGTGAGATTGGTGCATGAATAGATCGACATACGACCAACTTAACGTACCCTCCACTGCTTCATCAGCTTTGCCTTCAACGTACTTTTCAATCACATCGGGAAGAGCATCGATACTCTGCTCCAATGACGTGACCATTTCCACCGACAACGAGATACATTCACCAGATTTATCTTTCATTGACTCCGCCAAACCTCTGGCTTCTTTCACAGTATCGCCATCAATAAGGTCGGCAATGACAGCAAATGATTCAGCATTCATGTCAGTGGCGGCACCAACCAATGATCTTTGAATGGATAGACCATGATCTACTAGCTTTGTGCCCGCAGCGAGGGATGATGCGCACAAGTCGTAGGTTTGTTTTGACAATGCATGAGTCTTTTTAATACTATCGAATAGATTTTGCGACTGCTCCTCGCTGATGATACCGGTTTGTTCAACGATAGCATCCAAACAGCTACATTTGCATATTCCGAGCATAATAGTCCCCTTTAATATCTACGATAAAGAAAGTTCTAACAACAGAACTAATTTACGTTTGATATGACAGCAGCTCCCTACAAGAGCGGCTCTTTATGAATCTGAAGATCTTTCATGGAGTATTCTCGCGAGATGGAGAGAGGCAATATGTAGGAAGAAAGTGGCTACTCTATCAGATCCACTGCACCATATTATCTACACCATTTTTCGCCAATATTGTTGGTTCATCGAATCTTTCGATGCCCTAGAATGTGAAGGGAGAAACTACCAATATGACTGTGGTTGGTACCATACTCCTACCAGTTCAATTCGTCTCCTCGCTGTTCGCTGTCGGTCGCCAGTGAGATAGATGTGATGGTACACGGTACACCCCCAATTTTTTCAGGCTATTGCAACTCATAATAGATAGAGACTTTCCGATACGCACTTCGTTGCACTGGTTTTACACTCTCTCCCTGCTGTGAAAGTCTCCAGGGGGGAACAGTTGGCTTTTCCATTCTACATTCTGTACCTTGCTGTAGATACCCACAAGAAGTAGAACACGAACAGCTTTTCTTCTTGCCATGTGGGATGAGAAGGCTCACATATTCGTGATTCACGTGTATTCCTTTCGTGTCGTCATCGTCCGGTGGCTTCTGCATTGTTCCATGCACTTCTTGTGTGCAGTGACGTGGTGTACACAATGCCAACTGTTTGGTATATTTTTGCGGAAGAAGTCCCGTCGAGCAAACACAACACACACAAATGATAGAATAGTCTCGAGCCTCTACGCTACCCAGACACCAGACACAACAATAGCTGTAGGATTGAATTCATCAACTTTGTTCTATGCATCTTCATCTGTGAACTGTGAACCTCCCATCTGCCACCAGCAAAGAAGCTGCAATTGCCCCACATAACGAATCTTTCATTCGCCGGAAGGAACATTCGTTAAGCATGCCATCCAGCCTAGATGAAAAGGCTGCAGTCAGGGCGATGCTTCGCCAGAAACGGAATGAAGGAGGACGAGATGGTTCTATGGAGAGCAGCAAGAATGTTAGGATCCGATCTCTAGACGAACGGATTGCAATGAAGAATCAAAAGTCTAGGGGAATGACTACCATGATGTCAATTTCGGAAAAAGTTGAGGCCAAGAAAACAATCCAAACGGATCTGAGTTCCAAGGCCGGGGCAGCAGAGCTCGCTTATGAAGACAAACTACAACGCAAACTTGCCGAAGATAAAGCCATGCAAGTCAAAAAGAGTGCATCTGAAGAAGCGGCAACGCAGCTCTCTTACCAAGACAAACTCAGCCGGAAGCTTATGGACGACAAAGATAGTATACCTACAAGAGTGGATAAAGTAGTAATATCTGATGACACAGCAGCTCGAACAGCATTCGAGGAAAGACTGCAACGAAAGCTTGCTGGTGAAGCCAAAACTAGTCCAGCGTCGACGGCAACGCAGCTCTCTTACCAAGACAAACTCAATCGCAAGCTTATGGACGACAAAGATAGTATGCCTATAAGAGTGGATAAAGAAGTAATATCTGATGACACAGCAGCTCGAACATCATTCGAGGAAAGACTACAACGAAAGCTTGCTGGCGAAGCCAAAACTAGTCCAGCATCGACGGTAACGCAGCTCTCTTACCAAGACAAACTCAATCGCAAGCTTATGGACGACAAAGCCAGAGTGATCGAAGAAGAGGACGAAATAAGAACTCGTGACCTAAGAACAGCAGCTCAGATAGCATTTGAGGAAAGGTATAAACGCCAAATTGAACGAAAGGCTTCTAAACAAACAACTGGTGAACGGAGAGCTTCTGTCGCCACTGTTGGCCCTTCGTCTCAATTGACTATGTCTATAAAAGACAGAAATAGGCGGCTTGAATCTTTGATTGGCCACTTCGAAGAAGATCTGGACAAAGAAAAAGAAACATCGCTAGATGATGATAAGGGTGAAAACCATGGTGCTTCGTCTCAATTGACTATGTCGATAAAAGACAGAAATAGGCGACTTGCATCGTTAATTGGCCACTTTGAAGAAGACGAGGATGAAGACAAAAAGCAGCAGGCAATGCCAAAGAAAGGCAGGAAGACACATGGCTCTACGGGTCAACTGCATAAGTTGACAAAGGCGAGCAAGAAGCAAGAAGACGTAAAGCAACATGCAATGCCGATGAAGGGCAAGAAGACAAATGGCTCTACGGGCCAAGATTCTGCTCCATTAAAGGCTGCCTGTATCCTGAGGTAATAATATGAGACTGGTGAAAGTGGTTCAAATAATAAATTCTTGACTAAGTGTTAGTAACTATTTGATTGACCAGTGAATTTGTTTATTGTTGCACTTAACCCAAGTAATGGTTATTGGCATCATCATTTTGAAGAGTTGCAAGGAGATCTAGAGTGGTAGTAGTCGCTAAAAGTACCTGGGTTTGTGTACATCTGTTTCTATTGTGGATCATTCTAGCGAGTTTTGTTAACACGAACATAGTGTGTATATCGATGCATTATATTTCGTTATCATTTTTATTAAAGCAGTGCAATTATGGCAATCAACATAGCTGTAGTAAATACTGGTGCTCTGGCTGTTAGGAATATAATTGCAGCTATCTGAGTCTTCTGGGTAGGAGAAGGTATATTTTCAGGGCCGTATGGTTGTGAGTCATCAACCCACCAAGGTCGGTCAGATGCTACTCTGCGGTCAATCGAGTGAAGTACCATATTTGAGTGCAAAGCTTGTGAATTGACTTGTGAGGATGAAACTTGCATTAAAAAATCTGAACTCTTCTTTGCGTGTACTGCTTCTTCAGTTGCAGCATAACTCAAAGGTAAGCGTGATTGATGTGATTCAACTTGCATATGATAACGAAGATCTCCTGGCAACCAATTCAATTTAGGCCCTTGGTCTTCAGCGCTTTTTATTCGTGCGTGGTTTTTGTTGTATCCCCGGCGTTTGTCGTCGGCTAATTCTTGTAGAAAATTGACTCGTGACATTTCAAGTTCACTCGGATACTCATTAAACGCTGTACTTCCAACCAACAAATCCATCCCTTCTTGACGGTCTGCGTCAATAAAATTGTTAAGATAGTACCTTTGGATTGAGTTGACACCGTCATCTAAGGCACCTTTTTTTGTTCTCACTCCAGTTCGTGTGAAGTCTCCTTTGAGAGCTGGAGTTCCTGCATACAATCTGGAGATGGCATCAGCATTGTCTGCCCATAAATTCCTATGGGCTGATTCTCCTTCGACCCAGGGTAGACACAGTGATCGTTGCTTGAAACCTACGACGCATTCTATTGGCAATGGTCTTCTCCGTTTAATGTCAGATGCAGATAATCCAATACGGTCGTGAAGTTGCTGGTATAACATGTATCTTCCAAACATACTCTGAACAACATTGGTTCGATCAAGGCAATCCATGCAATTTGTCCTGACAACCCCATCTTGCAAACTTGCAATTTTCCATTGTCCTGTGTTTAATTTTGTATCATCTGTAGGTATTGCACAAAAATAACCCTGTTCTCTCAAAATTGGAGATACATCGACCAATAGATTTGACAGCCTATCCCATCGGCCACCTTTACACTCCGCGTGAAAGTCGTACCACACATGTTTCACCGACGAGGGATCAAGTAATTGCTGAATATCGCGACCAAACTTCTTAGCTGTTTGATCCGAATCTGAACTATAAATGTCTAACACAGCCTTTAGAACTGAATCAAAAGTTTCACCTAATCGGCCTTGGTCACCATGCTTTATTATCCATTGAGTAAGCATAGAAGATGGTATGTAAGTTGTGCTTTCTAGACAAAACATTGCATATACTGCTTGACGTACCTTATCAATTAAGTTCACCATGGCAAGTTTTACTTGTTGGTCATTATTAGTCGACTCCTTTGGAATAGGCGATGCATACCACCATAATTCGCCAAACAAATGATCACGAAGTCCTCTTGCCTGTGTTGTTGGATCGACACCAATAAATACTCTTGGTCTGTATGCCTTCACATTCGCAGGGCTTGACCAATGCAGTGGTATTGACCCTCGAGTTTGCACATGTGAATACACTTCTGAAAGCAGCCTTTCTGATGTGTTAGTTGCATTCCTATTACTAACAAGACAGATCTGCTCTGTTTCAGCGTAATTCGCAACAGCACCTGTGTCATCGGCACCTCGACGAGTAAATCGAGTCCCTGTTCTATATTTTGACCTGCGGCTGATCAAAATTTGATCGTATGTTGCATTGATTTTTGAGGGATGCGAGGATGGGATTTCAATGTTTGTTTCAACTCCTACAAACGCACTTGTAACTGGAATAATTTTGTTTAGAAGTCGAGTAATTGTTTTCGATTGTTCACCTTTGTCTAGGAAAGTTTTGGAAGAGTGCAAGAGAGCCAATGCTGGTTGCTCGTTCCAAAAGAAACGGGGATCCACCATACGACGTCTTGTCTTAATTTTGTTTGCCTCGGCGTATGGAATCCACCACTCATGTTGTTTTTTACTAGATCCTCTATTATCGGCAGACCAATCTAGAAACGCACGCTGTAATGAATGTGTTGCATCTCTGACAACTTGAAATGGTTCGTTATCTAAATTTCTGGGGACAGCAAAGATAAAATCATGCTCTTTGAATGAATTCCGCAGTAATCGTAACTGACGAGATTCTTCTACCAGCTGTTCTTCCGATGGTAATTGTATGGATGCATCCCCAATGCTCTCTATTTGATGATGTTTTTTGCTGCGTAATGGGACAATTTCTATTGAATTTATCCGTCTCAATTCCAGCAATGGGACATCGATTAAAGCTCGTCTGGGAGAACTGTAAATTTCTTCACTGCGAGTAATAAGAACTGCGTGTATACCGGAGCATGGTAGATCGTATATTCCATAAATACCTTCCAAAGGGATGAATGGATCTGATTTTGGGTCTGTGATCTTGTTCAGGCTCACAGAGTCAGTAATTTGCTTAACAGAAACAGATTTTCTACTTGATACTGACTCATGTTCATGTTGTATTCTAGTATTGTCCTGTTCTGAAAGTTCAACATAAAGTTCTTGTTCATCATTATCTGATGGGATCTTCAGTAATAGAGTGCCCTGATCAGACAATTTAGCCCATAATCTTCCAAACATGGGGTTACCATCATCTTGTTTTACTTGGCGATTCAACGTGTCTCCAGCCAAAGCTGCGGTTGTCCAACTTCTAGGTTCCGCGTTTTGCCCTAAAAATATGGAGGCATTTCGCTTGGATGCTCCAGCACCAGTTGTCCGAGTGCCTCGTTTTGTTGCAGATTGCTTAATTGCTTTCACTGGGTTTGATTTTCGTGCGTCTGCTTTTGCGCCATTTTCGTTTGAATCGCCCCCTGCTCTTATGAAAGGAACTAGTTGCTGCAGACGGGAATACTCTGAACAATCTTCATCTGCTTGACATGTGAAATGACGCTCTGTCTCCATGCGACTTCGTTTCCGTAACCTCACATATTTTTTCTCACTGGCAGTCAACTTCTGAATTCTGAGATGAGTTGGCAATCCAAAGAGCGAACTTGAATTTGCACCAACACTGCCCGATGACAATAGTACGAGCAGCGACAGGATGTGGTTGGCATTATGCATTTTAAGTTGCGATGTTTTATGTTGATGGAAACGAGCAGTTGTTGGAATACTACTTGAACAACTTAGGAGCTGCTCTGCAGAGGACGGTTGGGAATAAGGGGGCATTAATTGTGGTGGATTATTGGAGATTGAAGATCATCGCGGACGCCACCTTTCACTGTATTGACCAACCATTGACCATTGACAATTGACAATTACATTGCCTGTTCGATATTATGATGTGTTGAATGAAGTAATCGGTATGGTAAAAGAGTGGTGGAGCATCGAATTTTTTAGTGGGCAAAAAATCTCGCTATTAAAAAAATAACTCCAAAATAGCCTACTTATTTTGACTTATTGAACTTAACTTATTATTTGAATCCTCGCCATTAGGCTAGTAAATAGTGCGGACGAAATGACGTTTTAGGGCGCATTTCCGACCAAAACCCCCCATTATGGTATATCCGCCAATTGTACACGTAGGAACTCGTAGAATGTGCAGGTATGTATGACGTCACTCATACATTAAGTAGGTGGAGTATATTGCGCTTCCATTCCATTCAAGCCATAGTGGGGAAGATCGGGGGTTCATGGTCGCCGTTTTGGGGCGGAGTCCGCCCGCCGCCCAATAATTACTAGCCTACTCGCCATCCGTGGGGACTTCGACACCATTCTCTCGTCTTTTTCTAGGCGCTAGGCGGGCGGCCCTCTAGCTTTCGCTTTCTGGGTGTTGTGCCGCGG
>JALLPH010000860.1:0-14040 GCA_036939855.1 Cyclotella choctawhatcheeana
CCATTCATTATACTTGTAATGACACATTGGAAGGGTTGGGATGCTGTGAATTGCCCAAATCAGCCTAAACTTACTCAATCTTGGTGTGAAAAGTGGGTAAATGCAAAGCCAACTTTGACCCCACCTGAACCTCAAAAACATGTGTGTTGTGACCATTATGTAGCCCACATATCAATCTCAACCTTCTTCAACTATACTTCATACTTATTTGATAAGTTGTAAGGGTTGAGATGCTGAGTGAGGGACTCCACTCATATTATGACATCTAGATAGTTGAAGATAGGATACGGTGATATAGTTGAAAATTAAAAATACGATACGATCTTACGGATACAATGCAATCTTACGGATATGATCTTACTATTAGATAGTTATCATAAATTACTTCACTAAACACCTGTTCAGTTGAAGGACTTGTACATTTGGTCAAGAATAAAAAGTGCCTGCACAACTGTTTCAGTGGTCTCTAGTCACACAATTTTATATTATGTTCTACATTTTACCGAATGACATAAAATTTGTAATCAATAAGATGCTGGTATTAGAAAACTTATCCACTGTTCAAATGAAAATGCCCTTCAAATTCAAGATAACAAATATATGAAAAACAGATTCTGGCCATCTAAGGTCATTTAGTTGTAAGTCTATTCACCATTCTAAATGTATTTTCACTCTGACACTGACAGGAACTTCCATAGTTTATTTAATTCTACATAAGCCTCTACATAAGTCCCACCATCTTTCTTTTATATCTATCTACTACATCTACCCATGTACATACACAATCTACGAAAATTGTTACTACACAATCTACTCTCTCACTGCGACTAACAAATCTCTCAGCGGCTGCTTCATGATCCTCCTCAGTTCTTAGATTTCAGCAAACGAAGCAGCCCACCCATACCCATTAGCCTGCAACTCTGGCTCTATGGTGATACTCTTTATATAGTCATTCACATACCAATCCACTGTCTTCCGGATACCCTCATCAAATGGCACGGCAGCCTTGTACCCCAACAGTTCATATGCCTTACTGACATCGGCGCACGTGTACGGTACATCACCAGGCTGATCTGGCATCAACTTGATGATAGCCTTCTTACCCACACTCTTTTCTACAATACTAATAAACTCCTTCAAACAGGTTCCACTTCCCTTGCCCAAATTAAACACTTCATAGGGATAAGGGCGGTCAATGGCACGGAGGACCCCATCAACAATATCACCAATGTAGGTGTAATCACGCGAGGAAGACCCATCACCAAATTGCTGTAGTTCCAATCCACGGCTGACACGATCAATGAATTTAAAAGGTGCCATGTCTGGACGTCCCCGGGGTCCATAAACAGTAAAGAAACGCAATCCTGTAATGTTTAGGTTGTAGAGATGGTGGTAGGTGTAGGCTAGCAGTTCGCATGCCTTCTTGGATGCAGCATATGGGGAAACAGGATTATCTACATTTTCTTCCTCAGAAAAGAATGTGCTCTTGGATCCACCATAGACGCTGCTTGATGAAGCAAAAACAAAGTTCTGAATATGGTAGAGAAAAAACAAGGGTGTATGATGTTGTGAGATGATGTGTCAGAGAAGAAAGCCTTGAGAAGATGAGGTAGGTACGCCCCCGTACGTCATGTGCGAACTTTACTGCGAACCTATCTCTATGGACCTATCCATGACATCGCCCACCGCCCCGTCTCGCCGTCAACTCGGCAATGCCCATGCAGCACACTCACCTTCACGTGATACTGACGAGCCATGTCCAACAAATGCGTCGTTCCCCTAATGTTACTATGAATGTAAACATACGGATCTTGAATGCTCGGCCTCACACCAGCGCGGGCGGCCATGTGGCAAATCCACTCCGGGCGTTCCTTCTCAAACAAATCCAACATGAATTCCTCATCGCAAATATCTCCACGGTAGATCTTCAAAGAGTCTTCACGAGGCGCCAATTCCATAAGACGACGTAGATTACTTTCCTTGATACGTACATCATAGTAATCGTTCATTTCATCAACAATCACTACGGAATCACCGCGTGCCAAAAGCTGTTCGGCAACGTTGGAACCGACAAAGCCAGCCCCGCCGGTGACGAGGACTTTCTTGAATCCCGTGTGGGGGGCAACAGTAGATTGTTTACTGTAAAATTCCGTAGAAACGTCATCCGAAGTGTTGGCATGAATACATGCGGAAGATTGCACATTTGCTTGCTAGGGCAATACGGGCTTAATGTGGCGCTGGAGGTGGAGGTGATGGAAGCGGTGAAATCGTCATCGCTACTGCTGCTTTCAGTGCGAGCAACAGATGGGAGAGATTCCGTGTGGCAGAGTTTCAGTTTCATGATGTTCTTTATGTGAGTGTGTGTGCCGAATTATCAATCTGGTTTTACTTGAATGGTGTGTTTCATATAATGAGCTATTTTACATCATATTCAGCCAGTCATCACCCCATACTATCAGCAGAAGAATCTACTCCGAACTCCACCTAAGGCAGAACATAATAAAAAGAATAAAAAGATTCGTTTCAATCAACATATTTGATGGCATCCTCTCACAGACCTAAGGTAAAACACAGCCAGCTCACTAGCAGCAGAAGATTCAGGCTCGACCAAAGGCCCAATTCAGCCCTCTCGTAATGCTTTTGGAAGTGTAGTATATCAGAAGTGTTTGTACCTACACGTGTTCATTTGCTCTGCTGGTGTTCTCTAACAGACCTGAGGTGACTCAGCAAAGCTCTTCGGTAGCAGAAGATTCAGGCTGGCGCCCGAAGGCCGAAGGCCCAACACTGGTTGTTCTCATATGTTACGTACTGTTACGTAGGACTTCCATAAATACAGGGAAGTATTGCGGAAGCAGACAGGCGGTATCGGAGAGGACCAGTGTTTGGAAAGGTACGTGTGTGTATTCAAAAGAATCTACTCCGAACTGTTCTGATGATATCGTCGGTAACACAGCCAAGCTCATCAGCAGCAGAAGATTTTCATGACAAGATTCAGGCCCAACACCCAATATGGTCTTCTCAAGTTATAATATACCTATTTGGAAGTGTATCAGAAGTGTCATTGTACACGTGTTGCTCATTTCATTTGATGGCATCCTCTCACAGACCAAAGGTACAGCTCACTAGCAGCAGAAGATTCAGGCTGGACCAAGGCCCAATGCTGGTCGGTCTTCTCTCCATGTTTCGGAGTTTCGGAAGAGGAAGGTATACTGACGTGTGTTCAGTTCATGTGAACTCGTGTTATGAGATTCTCATTCAACCACTCATCATTGTCAGCAGAAGAATCTGCTCCGAACCCAAGGCAGAACATTGGTAGGCCTTTCAACAAAAGATTCGTTCCAATCAATATATCAGAAGTTTGTTGTATGCGTGTCAATTTGCTTTGGCGGCATCCCCTAAGGTAACTGGAACTGCAAAGTGCCAGATTTACTCAAAAATGATTTCAACCAAGTGCACCCAACGCTACCTCTGGCTGAATCAGCTTGCTTATTCGTTTGTTGCATTTCCTATCGGAACAGTGATCTCGGTTGCTCCCTTGTTTCTGGATGAGCAGTTGAGCGTATCTCTACCACAAGTCGGTTGGGCAATGACAGTTGGTGAGGGGATGGGAATTTTAGCTATGAAAGGTAAGTTTGTTGTTGACACTGTTTTTGCAGCATCTCTTGGGTCAAATGCTCTTATTTGAACTTCTACTTATACCATTCATCTTACCAAGTGGCCGAAATGTTGAAGAACCGGTTCATTTTCTCTTGTCCACATGATTTGCATTTCATAATGTTCTGTGCAGGTTTCTGGCTAATGATGATCCCAGTGTGGCCTGTGGCACTGTTGTACCTCTCGGGCTTAGCCATGGTCTTTGTTCAAACGTTCAATTCAGCTTCCAAGCCAGTTGTTGCAGAATCTCTGCACCGTTTAGCAACTCTCCTAGAAGCTGATCCAGTAAAGGTGTTTGCACAAGCCAATACAATGCGTGAGGTCGGGAACGCAGTAGTAGGCCTACTCACTCCAATACTCTACATCGCGTATCCTGCGTCTCCCTTTTATTGTATTGGCGCCCTGGAGTTCCTATTCCTTGGGGTCCTTCTCTTGTCCATGAAGGCTGTTAATAACACCATGAAATCATTTGCTGCGGAGGGCACAAATGACACTTCTCCCGTTAAAGAGAGCGTTTCTACTAAGGACAAGTCTGAAATCTTATCATCAACCCCTCGGACTTCATTCGATGACGAAAACGCATCATATGCAGAAGATATTTCAAGCGACGACGAGAGCAGTACTAATACGGATGGGTCTGTCATTACACGTCTTCGATCGTTCATACGTATGGAGTCTGCGTGTGATCTGGAAGCTGAAGAATCAGAAGAAGACGAGATCATAGCTGAAGAGGAGGAACCAAGATTGACTACTTATTTCCTCATCGTGCATGCATTCCCCACGTTCGATACGATAATCTCAAGACTTCCATTTGCTTTCCTCACAGTTGCAGTCGCTTCTCATTTTAGTGCGGCCATTGTAAGTCTTGTTCTAGTAGCCTACCAGATTAGTAGAGCCATTTCCCAGATCGTTCAAGCCTGGCGCTGTACTCCGGCTACGGGCTACTTTCTTAATGGTTGTGGATTTTGTGCATACATTACATTGGTTGTATTGATTGAGTTATATCAAGATGCCGAGACACATTGGTTTACATACATTCCGTTTGCATTTGCAGGATTAGCAGAGACTTTACCCACTCAGCAGCTATACTTGGGCCGGATGTATGGCTTCAGTGAAGGTGAGAATATTAAAGTCAGACGTGCGGTGAAAGCAAGCCATACAGGAACAGGAATTGGTTCTATGGTAGCATTTCTTGCAGGGCCTCAAATTTATCAAGAGTATGGTCTTCTTGGTGTAGCCTACTTTGGAGTATCCATCCAAATGGTTAAGATCCTCACTTGTATGTTTTTGGATCTACATTTACTACCAGCTTAAGAAATGAGGCCTATGAATTAGCTTAGTAGTTTTGAGTGCCAATAGGGCTTGACTTCAGAGAGTTTGATAAAATAGGCTCAGATTCAGCGTTCAACAGACTAATTTGCATTACCAGAGTGTGTTCTTGTTGTTTGTTTGTTGACAAAAAAGCCTCTGACACAAGAGAGTAAATTCCTGTGAGAGATATGACGTGGGATGTAAGAGTAGTAGTCTATGACTTGTACTAGGAGATGGGCTTGGGGTATTTGCACACGAAGTAACTCAAGCCTAGAAGCTCAAGCACAAGATGTGTTTCAAGTCTCGTATCCATTCAAAAAGGGGGCAAGTCATGCTTTCTCTTGTGTAAAATATTCCTTGACAACAAGAACCAAAGAACTGATAACAACTCAACATTTATTGTTTTATGACTCAACCAAAGAGATAGTATATGCACAATTTTGTGCTTAGGATTATATTTTAATATAGTTTAGTATAAATAGATGGCTCATGGTGTCTACTTATCTCTAAGATTCACTCTTTTTCTCTTCTATAAAACGGGGTTTACTCTTCTTGCTCCAGGGTGACAACAAGCCTGGATTTTGGCGCTTCCAAATGCTCTTAGCCATTGCAGTGCTCTTTTTGCGGAGCGGAAAAGAGAAAAGATATTTAGTGTGATACAGCCATTGCTCTACTTAATGTCATAACAGTTCTTACCTCATACAACTTGTCCATAGTTGCAGCATCGTATTTCTCTGCAATTTCTTCGACCTCATCTGAAAATGGTTTGATATTCTTTTGGGGCACCAAATAATTGATGGATTCTCCAATAAACGAAATCAAAGCATGTCCACTGTCAGTAATTGCTTTGGTTATTACAGGATCATAAGGCTCGCAAATTCGAGCTGGCCACCAGGGATAATTTGAAACCTTGCCCTTCACAATTTCATCCGTCACCCTACCATCAGCCCACACGGGAGAGCTGAGGTCAAACTTCTTTTTCGATTTTGTAACTCTCTTGTTATTAGTGCCCAAATACAAATCAAGAGTCTCCTTCTCTTCCTGAACACGGTAGATGACTTGTTCCGCTTTCGATAGAAACATCTGACCTGCAGCAGCCAATCTTGAAATTGATTTGCAAGCTTTTAATACATCGCTCCAATCACATTGATCTGCATCTTCGTTTCCTCCAATGCTACCTGTCATCATATTAATTTCATCGCATAGAAAAGATGACACAGTTACTTCTGCCTCTTCACCAGTCTTATCCCCCCCAGTAGCTGCGATGTCGACAAGATCCATGTCATCCTCATTTTCCTCTTCATAACCACCATACTTTTCGAGTACCTGGAGTGCTGCAGTCTTGGCCTCTCCAGCTGCATGAGGACGATAAAGCTGCAAGGCGACTTTCAAATCTGCAGCGACTTGATTCAAGTGAGACTTCCTGGCAACTGTAATGGCAGCCACAATAATATCTCGAACTATGGCATACTTGGCAGTTGGGATTTGTTTGAGGGCGTTGATTTTCCTCTTCCAGCATTGCCGGCGTTTGGCGTCATCTGCGTCATCATCTTCATCGTCTGCAATGTCCTCAACCCCATCGGCTTCTTCGAAGGCCATCTTCTCCCCAGAGAGCTCGAAGACGCGAATTTCGAGATCTTTTATACAAGTCTAGAATAGAACAAAGAACAGAGGTTAGATCCACTTGGCATGTGACATACATTCATCAAAATACAATCAAGAAAGAAAACTCACCCTAACACCGGATACAATATTTGCCAGAAAGGACCGATCGTCCAATCTTGGTTTCTTTGATGGAGAGGAGTATTGCTTTTCGTATCCCTCCTCAGTTGTGCTGTCTTCTTTAGAAGATCCTTCAAATGAAGGCCCGAGCTTCATTTCACACTCATTTACCCATGTGGTAGCCAGATCAGTAAGCTGCTTTCGCCACCCATCTCGAGTTATGTCCGTTCTCCTCCAGGGTGATAATTCATTGCACATCGACTCCATTTCTAGCAATGCCTCGGTTATCACCTGAAGCGTACCATTACCACCTGATTTTTTATTCATCCATAGTTCGTGGCATGGTGCTTCTTCTAGTGACGAATATTTTCCTGGCACAAGATCAGCAACCATATGTAGTCCAGTCAACAATGAGTAATCGCAGGCTCGTTCACGACCAAGTTTTTCAAGACGTTCCTCCTCCTCGTGAGATTGGCACATCAGTTCCAACTCAGCCTCCAATTTCCTCACATCATCAATAGCATGACCAGCCAAACGTCCGCTGCGTCTACCTTCCTCATTGTCACATGCAGTTCTAGCATTAGCCAATTTGTTCTCAAGCGCTTCTTTTTCACGCACCCTCGCAGCAGCACGTGTGTTGTCGTTCTTATCATCTTTTAATTTTCGTTTCAATATCGTCAGTGTGGAGCCCACTTCATACAACTCATTTTCACGAATTCCACGTGTGTCAAGACATCCAAGCAGCTGGTCATACAAGGCTTTAGTGTCAATGAAATGCCAACTGCTAGCAGGATTCAATGCCAACCCTAGACGCTTTAATTCAGGTGGGAGATTTGATTGCTTCAACTGTTCTACATGCATCATTTCGGGATCATGAATGAAGCAGTAATACGAGTTGTAATTGCGGTCAAATCCTAGTGGTTCACTCCTTGAAATGAGTTTGCGGATACCGTTATCAAATGCTTCAATGGATTTGTGGTAATTCTTCTCTGCCGCTTGGAAATCTTTCTTTGAAATCTTTGGAACGAAAGGCGTATCTTTGTCTCCTCCGTCTCCCGATTCATCTTTGCCATTGGTACCTTCAGTTACTTTTCCACTCTCTTCACCATCAGTTTTCCTCTTTGGTTGTCTCTTGGGACCTTCGTAGTCATTCCTTGCCTTACGAAATTTCATCAGCGCTTGATTTTTGGCTCTTTTAAGCTCATCCAGCTTCAATCCACGTTCTGTTATATCAGCAGCTAGGTCAGCACGCTTGGATAATATGTCATCAGTAAGAGTTCGTAGCATTGCCATCAGCTCATCAGCTGAAAGATTCCATGCTTCGACTTGATTACTCAGCTTTGTATAAGCTTTGCAAAGAGCACCTTTAGGATTGCCAATGTAGCCACGAAACTTCCTTCCTTCAGTAGAACTGTTCCCTTTATATTCCGTCTTGGTGAATTCCGCCGGTTTTTCATTTGTGGAATTGTTATTTTCCCATAGATAGCTCATATCAAGATCATCATCTCCGGGCATTACTCCAATATCAAGAGACGCATCAGATAAATAGTAACGCTCCATAAGATCAATGTAGAAGAATAGAATCTGCGACCAAGAAACTGCATTTAATCCTAATCTAATTTTGGCCAAGTCTTTTTGCAACTGAGCTTCAACTGGATCGATATACTCGGAGGGCTTGGATTCTTCACCTTCAATGTCATTGGCAGTCAACACTCTCAGAGCAGTCAAGAACAAATGCGAAATGAGAGGAGGGAGAGACTTGGCGGCCTTAGAGTTTCCAATAATGATCTCATCGAGAGCATAGAGCAAAGTTTTGATAGAGAACTTTGGTACCGGATACTTCGCATCAACAAACCCAACATCACCACAGAAGAAGTGGTAGACATGTAATGCATCTGCAATGAGTCCTCGATCGTTGTCAACGTCCATCAGTTCTCCCGCTCCAGACTGTGACGCGCTGTGAATGGGCCCCCATTTGGGATTGTCGCCAACTCGGAGATGTGGAGGCACGAGACATGTGAGGGTATACGGCAAGGCAGGACGCCTCGCGAGGGAATCCGTGTTTTTGATGCCGTACTCCTTATTCTCAGCATGCAATTTAGTATCCTCCATGGGAAGACGTCGCTTACGAAGAATCTCAGCTTTGGCTTTCGCCTTTGCGGCTGCAGCCCTCTGCTCGGGAGTCATGGCAGCTTCTTTACGCTTCATCTCTTCCTCGGCTTTTTGCTTTGCTAATTCTTCAGCATTTTTTGATTGAGCCTTCTGTAGCTCCTTTTTGATTTTGGCAGCGGCCTTCTTCTGAGCAGCCTCCTTTGCCTTGGCGGCAGCTTTTTGCTTACTAGTCCATTCCGCGTTGATTTTGTAGCTGTTCTTGATCTGGACGAAGCGTTTATCCTTCAAACCTTGCTTGATGGCCTTGTTCATGGAATTCTTGAAGATATCCTGCTTGGAAGTGACCTTATCGGGATATTTGGCTTTTACCCATTTTTGAATGGCAGGAGCAGATGAGCCAGTGCGATCTTTCAAATTGGCAATCGCTTCATGAGCCATCTCTAGATAAGATACCTTCCCAGAATTGTTTTTCTTGGGAGTGTATGCAGATGCTTTGTTTGCAGATGCTTTTTTTGTAGCCTTTTTTGCAGATCCAACTTTCTTCGCTCTCTCGGTAGGAGTAGTTGCCATATCAACGACAGGTTCATTATTCGGTTCGTTGGTGTCAATATCCTCCCCCGACTTGGCTCCTGTCTCACCTTCTTCTGGTCGAGATTCCTGGGCATCATCCATGGCCATTCGTTCGTCTCCATCAGGTGTTTGATTTCCTCCTCCCATTTCAATTTCTCCTACGTTAGATGAAAACTGGAACGTGGTGGGTTCTGACTCGGGTTCAGACATGATGGGGTTATTTTCAAGTGTTTGAGGTGGTAAACTTTTTGTTGTCTAAGATGAAGGATCACAATAAACAAATGTAAGTGTTTCCAGTTAATTTGCCATGGTATTTGTCATACAATAAGATGAGAATGACCAAGATATATTATAAGTATGAAGGTTTCCCCCAGCAATTTCCAATGTCAACATTAATCTGGGACATGAAAATGCTATCAACCACCACACAAGGTAAACATTCAGAGAAAACAATGCCGATTACAGGTTGCACCTTGGAAGGCACACATGTGCATTTTCAGGGCATTTCTCAAGCAAGATAGAGGCAAGAAAAGCTAGTTCAATCATAAGCAACAGTGAAGGCACCTTGGTAACTTTTGGCCTCTCCGACTACGGTTTTGCTGTAGATTGATCGGAGAATGGCACGAAAAGAACGTACAGTCGATGTAAGTGGGGTTATTCGGTGTTAACTCGTCGGCTGGGGGGTGGGGGAGGACCGTGGATCGATCTTTAAAGTCGAGGCTTGGACCACCGGTCGCTTAATATTCAGTTTCACGTGTTGTGTTTACGTGTGGCGCAAGTCTCTTCAAAACACCCAAAAAACGAACGAGAGCACGGCCAGCATTGCTAGACGGAAACCAATGAGTTGGACGTCAAGAAGTCCGGAAGCTCACCTGTACAAACTAACTCAGCAATAACAGGACACTACGCACGTGGGTAACAGGAGGCTATGTAGCAGGCGGTTAGGTTTGGCTGGACGATACTTCGTCGGGTTTGTTCACGTGGTTTCATTCAGCAAACACAAAGCAATTATGAGGAGAAAAAAGGCGGGCAAGCTATCTTATTAGGGGGCAAGTAGGCTATAGACAGCAATTTTAACATGCTGGGCGAAAGATTCCGCCCTCTACCCAGAAAAACAAAATTTCTCATAGCCTTAAAACACCTCTAACAACCGACCATGATATCATTACATCTGACAGTGCATAAGATCCGTAGAAACAATCTCGGCAGAACTGCTCCATGGCCTATAGCATCACAAATCATCACGGCAGTATCCATACTTTCTGCCATAACTTCGCCAAATGGAAGTGCTGTCTCTGCATTCAGCAGAACATCAATTCATCAAACTGCAGCTACTCGCAGAAGAAGTAATAACCTCTCCTCAACATCACGCCTTGACGAAAGTCTTCAGAGTGAAATAAAATACCTTGGATCAGGTCCAGATGCTATTGTAAGACCAGGAGTAGTGTTGGTGGCTCCAGACCACGAGTACGATCATTTCTTGATGAAGAGTGCTGTGTTTGTTTATGCTATAGGATTAGATGACAATCAAGATATGGTTATTCGAGGTAACAGCATTTGTTTTCGAAACATAAAAGGAAATACTTGAATGCCATTCTTTTCTCAACACGTACCCATATTTTACACATAGGAGTAATACTTGATCATCCAACAGCATTCACAGTTGGTGAAATGAGTCCTAACGTACTAGGGACAGTCTCCAATAATTTACTTTTCCGCGGAGGAAACTCTGGGGAGGATTCCGCTATGCTATTGCATTCTGCGGGTGGTCAAAATGGTCCTATACAGTCTGGTGAAATGATTGGAAATTCTGGAGTTTACGAAGGAGGAATTGTCTCAGCAATGGAAGCTGTCGATGCAGGCCTCGTGGATGCAAGTCAATGTAAATTCTTCTTTAACTACATGCAATTTCGAGAGCTTGAGTTAGATGATTTGTTCTCTGAAGTTGAAGATGGTGATGCTTGGTCAAGTCTGGAGATACCATCTGAGTATGTCTTGGATTCGAACTTGGGACGCGGCGAACTGTGGATGAAACTGCGTGGGACAGTTAAGAAGAATCGCAAGTCGCCTTAATGTTTCACTTACTGATAAGTTTAAGTCCAATTTGTTGAATTTACAATACATTAGGTGTTCCGTCTAGCACGTCTGCCCTGACCTGCCAAACTATGTCCTTTTTTGCCGCCACCTCTATCTAGAGCTCTCTTCAAGACTAAGCTAACACGACTATTTTGCACTCCAATGTCATCAAATGGTGATGCATACACGGCGTGATGAAATAAATCATTACACGGCCCTGTCATCAACACAACATCACCGGGGAATAATTGAATTGCAGCTGGAGCACATGATGTATCGTCTTTGGATTGTTTTCCATTGTTCGTAATAATAGGATCCCATTCCGCCCAAGTTGAAACATCAGGAATAGGTCTGAATGCAAACTTTCTTGACGTGCCTAAGCTCACTACTGCAGTTGTGCGATGCCAATGTGATCCATGCTCAGGGTCAGTGTGGTACTTGCACGCAGCATCCCCATCAGGGTAATGATTACACAGAGCGCAGTCAAAAAAGGTTGACGTATCGCTATCATTATCAATGAATTGTCCTAGCTCTAAAAACGGCATGTTGTTTGAAGTATTGTCTTTCCAAATAAGCTCTATCGATGATCCATCCGGTAACAAGCTAATTGTCTGTGTAAAGTGCAAGCCAGGAGCTCTTTGGTTTGAGCACCAATGTTCAATATCTCGCATGACCTTGCTAACGTTATCTGGTACTGGTTGGGGTGGCATTAATTTCCCACTGTAAGCCAATGCCCCAATTCCCTCTTCCTCTTCAGCCAACCAAGCAGTGCCACGCCTTTCAACTACAGAATCCCCAGTTCTAGTTGTCAGAGTGTCAAATTTAAATGGTATTGATTCCAACATTTCCGATACCAAACTTTGCGTAGGGTAACCGCTGTATTCTAATGCTGATGGTTGATTGATTTGCCATGGTAGACAATGAGGTAGGATGTCAAACGGAAGCTTTGATGTGCGAGCATTCATGTTTGGTGTAGTGAAAAGCAATTGTTCTCTTGATTTTGCCTGGTTACATTCGGCAGTATTATTGGTACTATCACCTAAGACTGAAGCCAGTTGCAATCTTGTCAGTAAACCTCGAATAGCCCATCTTACTTCGACTACATCTTTAATTGTAGTTCTTTCATCAGCCACTAAGCTATCTGCTGATTGAATCAATTTTGATATTTGCCGAAATATTTGCATCCACCCTTCAAACTCATCACTAAAAACCTCTGGTGTGACTGGACTAATACAACTTGCCAGTACGTGAAGTCCCTTCAATGCTGTGATAATCCAGACTCCTTCTTTCTCTGGACGTTCAATGTAACCTTCACCAAACTCCATTGAAACAGACGAGATTGCACGCAACAGTCTATTATCCGACCACAAATGTCGCAAGTCTCCACCAGGGCTCAATTGCAAAATCATTTCTTTTGGATCATTTTCCCATATGTTCAGTGCGGCATTACCCAACCCCTCAATTAATTGGCTCCCCCACCTTCTCCTCTTCTCGTGATGTATGGCTTGTGTTCGTAAATGTGGCGCAAGACCGTCATCTGTTGGCAACCAAACAAATTTGTCAATGATTGAAATATGGTCGTCAATACTTGCAGCTCGTTGAATTGCTTCTCCCAGTGATGATGCATCTTCTACAGAGAGACGCTGTGGCTTTGGAGTCTTTTTAACAGAGGTTTGTTTTCTCACTGGTGAGTTGGCATTATTTCGACGGCCACGAGGTTTTGTACGTGATGGGCGAAGTGAGGATGCCAAATATAACTTGGACGCCGGGTGGTTGATGTGCAAATGGATTCTATTTGTTATTGATGGTGTGTTGATGTTGCGCTGGTGCTGTGATGCAACGAATCCTGCTGTTAAGGAATATGAATTTGCAGGCGTCATTGGGTCTAACAAATCATACGAGAGGAAGTTCAAATGCGGCGGTGGCTACATCATGGTCCTACACAGTTTGATGGTGTGAGGCTGACATCTGACATGGCATGGCTGAGATGCAGGATGCTGGCGAATAGCGAATAGCGAATAATAGGTCGGAGGTCGGTGACGGTGATGGGTGATGGGTGATGGGAGGTAATGGGTGACGACAAGAAAAGTGGATTAGCCTACTAGTTCACATTATTACTTTAAGTATTAAGTGAAAAAACGTCGACTAGCGACGCACTGACGCCGAGACGTTTGCAGCGAGCTGTCGTTTTTCAAAAACCAAACATCCGCAGATGCTGCAACAAAATCACCAAGGAGACGTCGTCCAAAGTTCAATCCACACTGACCAATGTCGAAACCACGAGCCGCCAAGCGAGCTAAATCCTACAAGTCTCCCGAGAGCGACGACGACGACGAAACTACCGTGAATAATCGCCTTGTCAATCTTGACTTGGGCGAAAAATCGAACACACCCAAAGTCATTGCGAACGCATTGCTCTCCCTTCTACCTTCCAATGCGACAAAGCAGCACGCCAGCGCCAAGAAGTTGGTGAGTTTGTGAACTGTTAGCAAACATTAGATAATTATTGCCGTTTGTCTTACATTCGATGTGCTACTTACTCTGTATGCAGACCAAGGCATTCCAATTGGTGACGGCCGAATTGGAAGCCAGATC
>JALLPH010000861.1:0-14115 GCA_036939855.1 Cyclotella choctawhatcheeana
GACGAATAGTAAGTTGCCTGAAAGTGATAGGTTGTCATGCGAAAGAGTTAGGTTTTTAACTTGCAAAAATTATTAGTACCTCTATCTAGCGGCTCGCAGGTCTCATGGGGTCGCTACAAACCAGCATCCTCCAAAGTGAAGGTAGATAAAGTGGGTGCAGGGACAGAGCAAACCCAAAATTTCTGAGAGGCGAGGGATGCAAATCGCTTATGGGCGTAGGTAAGACTGAAAGCTTGAAGCGTGACTCAAATCTTTTAGTGCGCCAAAAAAAGAAGAATCTTTTTGGAAGCAATTCGAAGATTCGAAAGAAGAAGGGAGAGGGACGGAACAACTCCTGCTTTTTTGCAATGTTCGTATTCGCAGAACAGAAGCACCGCTTTCATCACTGAACCATGACGTTGAAAGGATTAGGAGGCTGAATCAAAAAGATCTTCACAATTCAACTAGACAACAACGGACTCAACGCAAAGAGACAAAAGAATCTCCTTAAGTCACTACAGTGGAAAACAGCAACGTTTCAAAAACAAACAGTCGACATTCAGTGTACACGGTACACGGTCAACAGTCATTACCTACTCTCTGATGAACTCAAGATAAACCAATCAACACATCGAATAAAGATCCTCCTTGAAATCTACATCCCAACCAAGTATCACAATGGAACAACCGTCAGTAGTGGAAATGGAGATGAGTTTCACTGGACTCAATGAAATCGAAGACGAATACGTCTTTATTCAAGAAGATGACATGGATTTCGACGATGAATCCTACGATCACTGCGATCTCTCTCCGGACTTGTCGTGCGCGGCCTCAGTTTGTTCTGGCGTGACGCTCAACGATTTCAAAGATATCGGTTCGAGCATGGTTTCGTTGGAGGACGATCGCAATGGAAATGAGAAGAAAGGTGTCAAGAATGATGATTCAAATGATACCATGGATGTATCGTTGCCAGGGCGTCGTCTCTGCAATAAGAAACGCAGGAAGAAGCTTAAGATGTTGAAAAAGGCCGCCGCCGCGGCTCGTTTCGAGGAAAGTAGGAAAGCTCAGTTGCATTCGGAAGCTGTCAATAATTCGGTGCAAGGATCTCGAACCAAGAGTCGTTCCACATCTAAAAATCATATGGCTTGTGCTCAAGAATCTCTTGAGGTTGGCGGAAGGCAGAAGAAGAATTCTACTGTCAACTACGTCTTGTGATATGCATGATAAATGTCAAATATGTTACGTGTGCTTCACTTTGGGGAATAAGTGAAGACGTTATCACTCGCCGCTTTGGGGATAGGCGAAGGTGCCAGCGATTAATGCACAGATCTTAGTACATTATGAAAAGAAAACTCAGAAATAGACCTCTCCTTGGAGGAGCGTTGTCTTCTCCAAATCAAAACAGTCCAATAGGATGCTAGAAAATAAATAACCCATAAAGAAAGCCAACAGGCACATTTAATAACAATCAATAGAGAATTCAGTAAGACACAAGGTAGATAAGTACGATAAGGTACGATATGAATATTTGTTTTGACAAGGGTCTATTATTTTAATCAAAACGCTTTCTTCTGTATTGAAAGTATTCTCTTTTTGCATTGACACTGACTAGTCTCCTTTCTGGCAGTATGCATGCTGTGAGTTTTCCGCCATAAACGCATCCAGTATCTAAACCTACTGCATGCTCGTATTGCTGAAGACCTCTATCTGCATCATGGCCAAAGAAAACTGTTTGGGGACCATCCCATAGGCGAGCCCTTCACAAGCAATGGTTAGAATACAGGGAGATGAAGTGCATATAAACAATATTAAATAGTTTCGTTCCATCTCTCTCACCATGGCCAATTGTTGAAGAATTTAGACGTTACTGTTCCATCTGGCAGTATGCTCCTCATATTCATCATCAAGCGTGGGTTTTGCTTAGCAAGGCGTATTCCAGATACAAATCCAGCATGGACAAATAGTGCATTTAAATGAGAGCTGCTAATGAACCAAGGCAAGGTGTACATCCATTTAAGATCTGCAGTAGATAGTGCACTAGCAACGTAATAATGTTCAGAGCCTATAACAGGAGGGTCGGCGCCTAATTTGTGCGATTTAGTAATGCAGTCAGTAAGGCAAGTTAATGTGAAACTCAATGAAATAATAAATCTTACCACTCTTAATTGCTTGATGCCATCGAACTACCTCAAAATCATGATTTCCTCTGACACCTATTGCTCCAATTTCTCTCGCCATCTGAACCACTGACAGACTATCTGGTCCTTTGCACACTAAATCGCCAAGAAAGACAACAGTATCTCCAGGATGATAGTCACACTTTCTTAACAATGCTTGAAGCTCATCTATACATCCATGCACGTCACCTATTGCAATAAGACGAGGTTGGTTCTGCCTCGCTCTTTGAGCGGCAGCATCAACGAGATATGGCCCAAGATTGCCTTTGTACGGAGAGTTCATTTGATTTGATTCAGAGTAATCAAAGAAGACGCCTCCATTTCCACCTCCTAGCCAAAGGTCATCCTTTTCAAAGGTTGGATCTCCAGCCATTCCAAATGGTCCGTCGTACAGCTCATCTTGGGTATCATCAGTTTCATCATCTTCAATATTGGAATCAATTTTGTTTTTCTCTTCCGAATCAAACTCTTTATCCTCCTCGTCATCCTCTGTCTCAAAGAGGAACTCTTCAACAATCCTGTTTCTGGTTTTAGACGACCACCCCTTTTCATCTGCAGCCATTTGAGCCAATGCCATGGCCATCTTGCCGTCATCCATAGCACTTGCCAATGCTCCATTAACGTGTTTTGCAATTCTTTCTGCTTCGCCCATTTCCATCGCTTCTCTCGGTTCCAGTGAAAACTGAACCACCACATCGGTTGATCCAGCATCAGCATCACTGATTACCAATTTTGCTATAGCTACGTCAAATCCCATTTCATTAGCCCTTATTGACAGCCCAATCCCTTCGCGCAATACTCTTCGAAAAGCTTTGCCATGATCACGACCTTCAAGTTCTAATTTTGTAACACCGAGACTGACAGAGACAATGAAGATGATTGTCAGGTAAACATTGGAGGACACAACATAGTTATATGGATCAAAAGATATACTCACGAGAATTTGAGCTCTCCACCAAGAGTAAACATAAGCTTACTATCTCCTGACAAATCTTCTAAACCCGGATCTTTACTTATATCGCCCGCTTTATTGTAAGGACGTATATTAGGCTCTTTTGATGTTATTCCACTAGCTCCTCCACGACTTTCTCTTTTCCTCTTGTTTTTCTTCGAAGCTGCCCCAAAACCCTTTGGCGGTTCTAATTCACGTGGATTGAACATTATTGTTCCACCCATATCATCATGGATGATGCCTCCATCTAAATCAGCTTCCATTCCTCCTAGGGCTAAACTAGATTGAATTGCTGACTTTACATCTTCAGCAGTTTTCTCCGTATCATTTCTATGGGCAGAGGCATGCTCTGCAGCTGCATTGTCATTTCTCATACGAAGTTCATTTTCGGTAACCATATCTTTGAGGTCATCCGGACATACATTCCATTTAATAGCATTGTGAACGAAGTTCTCAGCATAAAGCCCAACCTCCTTCTTTGATATTTTGCCAGCAGCATGCATGTGTAAAAAAGGGCCAAAGTCCGGACTGTTTAAGGTGATTGCTCTATTCCATAATCTAGGATGTCTATTGAAGTAATTCAGTTCAATAGCCCTTTGCGGTGGATCAGCATTGATTGGCTCGCCTCCAACAAGCATTTCCATGCCTCTACGGACCATTTTGCGTCCAGAGGAACGGTCTCCTTTGGGTCCTTTCAACTTCTTCTTGATGCCTTTTGCTGATTTTGAAGCCATATCAGCAGACTTTTCACCTTCTTCTACATTTTTATGATTGATGTCATTTTCCTGGGGCTGTCCTGTATTCTGTTGTTGCTTAAGCCGACGATCTAGCTGACGTTGCTCTGCTTGCTCCTGCCTAGCCATACTCTTTAGCTCCCTCCGCACCGCTTCTGACGGGATTTTATTCCCATCTAAACCAATCCCTATCCCCGTTGCTATTTCATCTAGTAGCTGCGACGAATCTTCTGCCTTATTACGCCGTATTTGGATCTTATTTCCAGGAATAGATAATCGGTCACTTTGTTCCGCCGAAAATGGCAGTTCTTCATCATCACCCGTTTCTCCATCCGTTTCTGCATTTTTGTATGACTTTGCTCTGGTACGTTTCCCTGCCCTTGAATCTCTACCAGCAACGTCATCGTCTCTTTCATCGTCATCTTCTACAGATGAAATTGATTGAGTGGATCTGTAAAATAACTCACTGACGGGAAGAACTCCTTCAATGACTGGAGTGGGAAATATAGTAGGTGTGATGGACGGTGGATCGGAATATTCGTCATATTGAGATGACGATGAAGAACTGGAGAAGAGATCGCCCCATTCAGGTAAGACTTCCTCTCGAGTAATATCTGTGGCTGGAGGCGAAAAAGATTTGTTTGTGGACTTTGGTCGCTGCCTTCCCTGTCTTTGTGATTCATTTGCGACATTACCATCTGTTGCCTCGTTCGAATTTGTTTGATCACTTTGAATCTTAGGAATTGCAGCATTGTTACCCCCTTCACTATTGCGTGATGATGGCGAGCTATGAGAATCAATATTTGCCCACCGTCTTCTATTGGACCCCTTCCCAATTGCAGGTGGCGGCAGCAAGGAAGAGTAAGCCGACGAAACCGATTTTTTCATCCTAGCTCGAGGCTTACGCGGCTGTTTCTTTTGAGAATCGCCTTCATTGGAAGAGACATCATCGTTGTCGTCGTAAACATCGTCATAACCCATTTGCAATCGTGACCATTGCGTTGTAGGTGGAGTTGTAAAACCAAATCCAACAGCTACAAGATCATGATTCGTATTGCTAAAAGATGCAGCAATCCAACAGAGTAGCAGAGTTTTGCGTGTGGCTGAATTGGAGCATCTTCTTCTTCGGCATCTTTGTGGAGCCATCACTGATATAAAACCCATTATTGCCAATCAAAATAATCAATTACATATGCTAAGATTCTATCGGATCATATGAACGCTGTTTGGTTAAAACTCTTGATAGTCAGCCAATCGCACCAACCATCTCAGCATGGCTAAAATGGTGGAGGCAGGGAGAGTGATGGGTGATGGTAGGTGATGGTCTAGTTTCATTTCTCTTGTCAGCGTCCTTCCCGCCAAAAAGAGCCAAATCATCGCCTTCATATAAACCCCAACCCAGTTGTATTCTATCCCCCATCCGTCCCAAAAGCCAAAGCAAGTAAAAACACCAAGACAGAAGACGACCCTATGATATTTTAGTTGCCAGCTGCAAGGATGCACTGCAATTAAATCAGTGACCACATTCGGAAAGACGAAGCAAGACATCATGACGGATACATCAACCGTTTCAAATAATGATGCAACGAGTTCGCATCACCCATTTCCATCTAACGGAACGGCAGAACAAGGCAGCACCGGCCCCAAACGTTACATCTACACGCAAGCAGACATGGAACACTTTCGTCACTCATCGGCTAGAAAGGAGCTGTTGACGTTCGTCACCGCCATGGGACGTGGTCTAACAACTACCGATGCAGATACACCACATCATAGCAATAGCCCACATAACTACAACCCCTCCCAACCTTTAGAGCATCTAACTCCGGCCCTGGCTTCACTTCATGGTTCGTTATCTTGCATGGCCGAAACATGGATGGATGGGGACCATCCCGAAGGTATCCCTCCGGACCGTGAGGCCAAGGCACGATTTGGTAATCCCGCATTTCGAACGTGGCATGCTCGTTTGGTCAAGAGAAGTCATGGGATTGTCAAGAATTGTTTAGAGTGCCATTTAAATAATTGTGTGGGCGAAGCGGATGATCAACTCAAATTGTTGAAAGAATGCGCCAAGAAGGGTTATCAAGCTGCATCGAGTGATGGACATATCACCAACAATTCCAATAAGAACGAAGCAGAAACCATTGAGGAATTGAGGGCATACTTGCATGATTCTTTTGGACATCCCATACGAATTGATTACGGCACGGGACACGAAAGCAGTTTTGTTGTGTTTCTTTTAGCATTGTGTAAGATTGGGTGCTTTGTTTCGAAAACAGGTACTTGCGTTGAAAGTGGTGATAGTGCCAAATCCACAATGCCATCTCCTACCATGATCAGTCGAGCATCCTTGTCTCTATTTCATGCCTACCTTAATGTAACACGGGGATTACAAAGAGACTATATGCTTGAACCTGCGGGATCGCATGGTGTATGGGGTTTAGATGACTACCATTGTATACCATTTTATGTTGGAGCATGCCAATTGGTTGCACGTGAACAATGGCAGCAGCAGCAACTGAAGGAGAAAAAACAGAACCGGCAAAAGTCCGGTAATGATAAGTCAAAGATAGAAAAACAAGAGTCAGAAGGAGATGCGACACCAATGAACCCGTATCTTCCCGAAAAAGTATTGGTAGATAGTCAGACAGCACTGTCAACGAGTATAAGCAACGACGACATAGAACACTGGGAACCATCCATCATTCAAAACAAACAAGCTCTTGAAGCAAATCGTCAAACTTATCTTTATTTTGGATGCGTCTATTTCATTCAACAAATCAAGCCGAACGTGCCATTCTTCGAATCCTCTCCTATGCTGAATGACATTTCATCTTTGGGAAACTGGACCAAGGTGTCATCAGGTCTATTACGGTTATACGAAGGAGAAGTATTGGATAAACTACCCGTGGTTCAACATTTTGTATTTGGTAAGATTTTTAGTGCTAATTGGACTCCTAGTCGGGGACCACAAGAGGCACCTACGCGAACATTTATCAATGGACCAATGGGAGATGAGTGTATTGCACCTTGGGCTTCAAAAGCAGGTGGCAGTAACAATGCACAATCTGGTAATGGTGGCAATTCGAGGTATCCTGGAAGTATGCCTGCAACACGGGCTCCATGGGCAAAGTAGCAGTACTTAATAACTATGATCATTTAGCTTAATTAAGTACCGAAAAAACTTTTCTGCTCTAAAGTAAGTTCAGACTTAAGTTTGAACCAAGCATTCACATTGCTGCCCTTTCCGAAGTCATTCCGAATGATATCTTCTATCACATCTTCTGCATTGTCAGAGTACGATTGATAAGGTTCTGTTGGACCTCTGTGATCTCCCACTTTGTAAAGCATGTATCCAGAGTCTAAGAGACTTGACATCAAGCTTACCCAGATAGTCTTCCGAGAATCAGCATTAAACTCCATGAGAATGTTTTCTATGATGTTTGATTTTAGCAACTCCTCAGATCCACTTAGTGCAATATGCTCCATTCCTTCGATGTCCATTTTCATTAATACAACCTTCATTGAACTATTTTTGGCCAGCCAACCCTGGTCTTTGGCAAGGGCGTCCAATGTCACAATGGGTAGTGCGCCTCCATCAAGTTTCTTTAGATTTCCTGCACCATTTATTTTTGTTAAGTGATCTTTGGCCAGATCTTCGATGAATGTATGCGATCCAGGATTATTTGGATCTGGTGTATACATTGATAACGTAGAACCATGTTCTCTGCCAACTCCTTTAAGATAGGAATGGATTCGATTGCTACTCTCTTGATTCTCAGCTACCAATGACCATCCATTCAATATTTGTGACTCACAAAAGCGTACCATGTTGATAACATTCGGTTCAAACGCAAAAACTTCCGCACCGTGAGACGCCGCCAATAAAGAGAACCAGCCGACGTTTGCACCGACATCTAACATAATTGGGTGTTTATTTTTTGGGTTACCAATGATATCTGCAATTACATTAGTCATGATGTCCTCGTAGTAGTCCCCGGTCTCGAATATGTCATGTCTCATAGAATCTATTTCTTTGGCGTGAACAGATATTTGAAAAGAAAACTCAGTGTTTGATCGAGTGACATACGATTTATCTATAGGGTATGCTGCCGNGAACAGATATTTGAAAAGAAAACTCAGTGTTTGATCGAGTGACATACGATTTATCTATAGGGTATGCTGCCGATGCCTGATTAGTTTGTTGTATTTGTCCAGAGCGATATTTGTGCAAGATATCTGAGCATCTAGTAGGTTCCAACTTTAAATCATTGTGCGGCTTGTAGATGAACTTGCTATTTGATGATAATACAGCATCATGAACGGTGTTTTGTCCGATTTTGAACAAATGATGCGACTTGATATGAAGGTGGTGTATGCTGGAGAAGAAATATGCCATAACCACGCACAAAAATAGTACTTTTATTGAGGCTAAACCAAAATGGCCAGTTAGCCTCCGTTGAGTAACACGAGAGCGATTGACAATAGCCATGGAGAAGTCTTTGATGGTCTGTAGGTATTGGTATTGGCGACTGCTAGATTTAACTAGCATCATGCCCCCCCCCCTCCTTCGGCAGGCGTCGGCAGCCGGCCTTCGGCAACTGGCCTTCGGCAACTGGCCTTCGCCTTCAACTGGCAACTCTATCTAGCACCTAATAGCAACTGTAGCAACCCGCAACAAAACTACTGACGGACTCAACGCCAATGGACCTTGGACCTTGGCCAACCCGACAGCTCATCTCTGCTCACAGAGGCATCATATGATATCTCTGCGTTGGCCACCCACTCGTCAAACTACAGGAGCTTCACGACCAATTCTAATCATAGCTTGTATAGGATGTGCTACTCTGTTCATGGGCATGGCAAGTACCAATCATAAGTTGCTCAATGGATTTTACTTACGGAGCACCACAAACCCAGAAACACCAAATAAGATAGACAACAAAGTCGCTGCGGATGAATGTTGCGTGAGATGTACAGATCCCCAAGGTCAGAAAGAATGCTGTCTACTCTGTTCAGATGTTGCATCACCGCGAGAGCATGATCTGCTAATGGCAAGCATGGAGGGTTTATCACATCATATTATGGAAAATTTTGGGACATCTTATGACTTCCTACAGAATAGAGCATGGGCAGGCAATAGCCACATTGGCAATCGACCTATCCAGGCTACTTTTTATTATGATTGGATAAGATCCATACAACGACTTGATACCGTTAAGCGAGTTTGTGAGATTGGAATGAATGGCGGTCACAGTTCAATCATATTTCTGGCTGCATTGCACACAAGTCAAAATGATCCGAAAGTTAACCTGACAATGTTTGATCTTTCAGAGTTTACGTACTCAAAAGCAGTCGAGAAGTACATCAATGTCCTGTATCCAGGGATGTTCACACTTCATGTAGGAAGTTCAATTGATACTGTGCCCAGATGGATTGAAGAAAATGCCGAGAGTGAAATGTACTGTGATGTGTTTTCAGTGGATGGAGATCACACCCATGATGGTGCACTGATTGACATAAAAAATGCAATCAAGGCTACAAGGAAAGGAGGGTACTTAATTCTAGACGACATGAATCAAGGTGGACCTACTCGCCAAGCATTTGATGAGGTTGTCAGTGAGGGACTATTGCATCAAGTGAGGTGTGTAGAAAGTGTCAACATTAGAGTTGGGTACGAAAACAGATTTGACAAAACACATGCACGAGAGTTGGAGGTTGCATGGTGTGTTGCTAAAGTTGTGTAATTCTATCTATTGTAATAAGATTTTCATTTACTGCAGTAGAATGTGGTCTTGCAGACCATCTACTCATTGTTTTGGGGGTGGTACGAAGAAATAATGGAAAGAAGTCTTGCCACCACTTGCCTATGGGGTAGCATCGGTTGCCAAACGCCAAACCGGTGCGGTACGTACCGGTGCCCGCCTCGCGTAGGTGCGAGTAGCCGAGGCGCAAGGCACAACCACAACGCGCACACCACCAACCACGATAGATCACAGATCACAGCCTATCACAGCCATGAGACAGCATTAGACATCCATAATAATATATCAACCTAGCAAAAGCAACACCCCCTTTGCTTCAAATCAATCTCACCATGAGTATCCAATCAGGTCATGTCAAGCCACGTATACAAGAGATCGAGCAACGGATTCAATCCCGATCCAAGTCTGATATCCCCGACACCGCAACAGACGCACCATCTTCTCATTCTAACGAACTAGTCAATTATCAAGAGCAATCCCAACTCTCCACTCTAGCAAACACCTCTAGCCTTCGACAGTTTGAATCAGAAGCTCTAAAACGTCAGGCTGAGCATTCGTCACGTATTTCAGACTTGGAAGGACGTCTTGCATTATTTCATGCTCGATTGGCAAAGGAAAGTGCCGAAAGGGGGAGAGAACATGCTGCTACGATAGATGAGTGCATTACCGGTCCTTTGGAGGGAGTTATGAGACGTAGTCTGGGCAAAGTAGAAAGTGAATTTGTGAGAGCATTTATCGATCCGGCTAGAGCTGATGGATTAACACAGGTGACCGAAGAGGGGAAGGAAGAGAAGAAAGATTCCGTGGATGGCGAAAAAGTGCACAATTTAGTCTCATTAGAACGTCGTGTCAATCTGCTAGAGAATCAGATGAATCAACACCAACATATCACGCTATTTCATTCACAAAAACGAAACTTCGATTCAATACAGCATCAAGCTAAGACAATCCTCGAACCAGCCTTGATACTTGAAAGTAACAAGGCAGATAAAAGAGAAGGAGCACTAGTGCGAAGATTCGAAGCTTCAGCTGGAGAATATACGAGACTATTAGCAGATGTACAAGCTTCTCGTGCCTCCTCTTTGGGAATCGTGAAGAATGAGCTTGATTCTTGGAAGTGTAGTGACGAGTCGAGGGCGGAGCATTTTCTCAGCGAAATCCGTAGGCTAAAAGATATGGTTAGAAAAGAGAGTGAAGAACGAGAGATGCAAGATGAAATGGTCATGGACAAGATTAACAGGGAATTCAAGAGGTTGCAGGCAGAAATGTTGGCTATGGCAGGATAATAAAACGTATCTGTATTATTGATAAGAGATACTCCTATTTCTTATGTTATACAAAAATAATTGTGTTCCTGTGTTATGATTACATCGCGGGAAGTTATAACATAAAAATACACATAAAGATGTCGCCGCAAGACGAATTTAATTCCTAACTTGATTCAATACCTTCTTAGCCATTCCATCATTCAAATCTCTGACCAATTTTTCGGTCCAATCACGTCCTGTCCTGGCTCCTTTTCTTACCACCCGTGCCGTAGCTTTAGCCACTTTTCTAACATTTTTCTGATACATAGTTGCTCGCCGATTCCAATTCTGTTGTGCAACATTTCCCCAATCAGTGCTGCCTTCATCTTCGAGTTCCATAATGAGACCTTTCTCTGCTACTGGAGCAATCTTTGACAGTGCCCATCCAGTGCGGCGGAAACCTAGCTGAAATATTTTGAAAACATGACCCATTAACATTTCCAAGTAAGGTTCAATATTGTGAGATGTGGTCAAGAGGTGATCTGCAAAGTCGAAATGCGGTACTGGCTCTGGGGAGGGTGGTCGCCTTTCTTGTGCTTTCTGAATAAGAGACAATTCCGGGCTTCTAGGCTCTTCAGATGGTTGATTACTTCTCTCTACATCTTTAATTTTGATTCCTGATTTCTCTATCTTTGCGGTATTTGTCCCAGTGGATGTAGCTTCTGGTGGTTCAACTGCATTCTTGACAGGGGTAGCAAATTTTTATGTTTAGGTACATATTGGGGAGTCTTCAAATTAGGCTTGGTACATGAAAAAACAACTCACTTCGTCCCCAGCACAGGCGCTGATGAGATCATGTTCGTCAGTAGTTTCTGCTGCTGTTAATACTTCACTTTCTTCAACTTCAACATTAACAGATAATCTGTCACTCTTGCTCACTTCACTTCTCTCTTCAGACAATAAGTCACTTGGCTGATCATTCTGGGAACATGTACCTTCCAGGCAATTGTCACTAGTAATGTCAGGTAAAGATGATGGTATACTGTCTTCAATGACAACTTCCTTTATGTCACTTTGCTGCTGGGGAATCTTGTGTTGTTCATCTCTCGCAGGTGATGAAAAGTAAGGCTTCGCCATGGCCGCAAATACCGAAAGCAATACAACAGCTACGCTTCGGACTATCATTCTACGATGCTTCCTTGCTTTCCTTTCTTCTGCACGACCATCGGGACCTGTGCCTGATGCAATAATGGCTTTTGAGACTATTTTTTGCATCTTTGTTTGACTTTTTTTGTTGCTGGTAACTTCATCATCCCCGTGATACTCGACGTCGGTATTGACAAGCTTGAATCTATTTTTACGTTGGTGGCGATTCAACTTAAGTCCATGTTCTTCTCGCATTTTTTGTTTTAGTACCCAATCTGATTCAGCGTGTGGTGCAAGGCAGCGGCTGGGAGGAGGTTGCAGTAGGGCAATTGTAGAAGCTTGTGCCATGAGCGGCTGAAGAGTTATCTCGTCGTGGTAGCGTTGGGCTAAATTGATGAGATTTCGTGGTGGGATTTTGTGCCTGAAGATAACATGTTGAATGATGGGACCACCTGAAAACAAACAAACATTGTGCACATAACTTACATCATTCTGATTGATAAGTCAATCAAATCTTGAAATGGAACTCTAGCAGTCCTTGAATGATTCAGCATTGGGCAGGACATGTCAGCCCCCACATCATCTGGATCATCAAAACTCTGATCAAACAAACTCCCTTCATTTGCACTTATATCGTCCTCATCTCCAGTAACATAGCCAGAATTCCCCCCATCCCCCGGTATGTACTTCCATCCCACATTACTTGAATTCTTTGGCAAATCCGCCAAGACATTATGAACACACGCAAAATCACAATCTGTGCCCAAAATTTCAATCCTATTCAATGGATGAATCATCATGGCTACACTCATATAGACACTCATGAGAGGATGACTCGATATGAAAAAGTCAAACAATCGTTTTACCACAGAAGTATCCCTCACATCATGCGAAAACCAGGTAATAATCCACGATAAGGCAAAGAACGGTTCCATCTCACAATCATACAAATGAGAATGAACCTCTGCATCAAAAGCCGCAGTCAATGGCATAATGATTAGACGCAACGCAGCATTCAGTTGATTAAAGTTTGATCTCATGGCATCACGGCAATGTGACCGTGAGACCTGTTGCAATACCTGACAAGCGAGTGTCAACCCCATACTGGCAGCTGCAGTATGCGCCTCTTGTATATTTGAAACATCATCCTGTACACTACTGACTCTGACTCCCCCCTCAACAGGTACCGTAGTCTGCACCGAGGTAGCTCCACCCAAAGCCGAAAGAAAAATACTAGCAATATCATGATAGCCCTGGTAATATCTCAATCTATCCCCCGTTAGCCCCTCCTGCTGTTCTTCCCCATAGCTTTGCACTAATACCAAATTTAAATAGTCCCCAAGCCTCCGTTGTTTCTTCTTCAATAACGCCCCAATGCGTTTTCGATGTTTGTTTTTCATTTGTAAGTTACGTGAACGTTGATTCCCCGTCAACAGGTGCCATGTGACACGTGCAACGTCACGGTCGATTTGCTCGGAATCAAGAGAGGGGGGGATGGTAATGTCAGAGGTGGGTGGGGTGGATTGAGGAGTGGTGCAGGGAGTGCTGATTTCGGGGGTTATGCGAACTAGTTTGGGCCATGCTTGTTTCCGTAACGAATCTGTGGAGAGAGTGAAGAGTTCGTAAGGCGTGTGTAGGGAGTTATAATGCATCGATGATGAGCTACTTACCATTCACAAGTCCTCCCTCCGATATAGCCAGCTCTCGTAGCTTCCATAAATCAACCACTGGCTCGGCGAGGACACGTCCGATTTCATCTGCTTTGGTTGACATCATGGGATCGTTCTTTGTTCCCCTTTGTACTTTTGAAGAAGTTTTCAAGTCAACGATTGGTTAATATCCTTGGGGGTGTCTAGATTTACATTCAGCTTGATCAATCAACACGTGAGCATCTTGCAGTTCTTAGTTTGTGATGCGATATGCGACATCTTGACATCATTGTTGCATTGCGCGCCCAATCTGTTGTTGGTTGTTGGTTGCTGGTTGCTGTCAGGGCTTGCCAGTCGTGAAAAAATCAGCCGACTGCATGACTGTCGACTGCCAGTCGTACCGTCTACCTTGCGCATGACTGTCCACGCCTGCCAGTCGCAGTCGTCTGATTTTTCACGCCTGGCG
>JALLPH010000862.1:0-28842 GCA_036939855.1 Cyclotella choctawhatcheeana
CCCGTTGTTTGTGAAAGATACAGCATCGTTTACTCGATTTACGTCCCATGCCCTCGTTGTCGATGACGTCTTGATCCCATGTCACTCGTGGCGGTGGTCGAAGCGTTAATCGCAACACGGGCGCTTCTATGGATGTTGATGTTGTTGTATTGTTTTCTTGCGTGACAGTCATTGTGGTAGAGTAGCCACCCGCGAAAAGAACGGAGGATGGACCTCCTCGTAAATTGTTGTTTGGTGTTGCGGTAGCGTTCTCGTTATTATTGGTTCGGTCTGCATTATTATTTTCTGTACGACCACCGTGCATTATTGTGTTGTTTGAATTCTGATTATTCATATTAGTGTATTAGCAAATATCTTATATCTATCGGGCAATGAAATTAAAATGTTGCCCCCTTTGTCTCCGCTGGATAGAGTTTCCTCTTCTTCACGTGTGGGTTGAATTCATCTAAAAGACGTCGATGTCGATAGAGAATTATATTATGGACAAGCTGGGAAAATAGGGGGCGACTCCTCAATAGACTCCTTAGATTATAAGTAAGGAATAGAATTCTGCCATCTAAGAATCTGTGCCAAAATTGCCCTTCGCTTTTACGAGCTACAGAGCGCTTCCTATCATCTGAGCTCATCAGTTGTGTCCTTCAATCAGCAAGGATCAGCAATCAGTCCGCTTTCATTCAGTTCACCAAACCCCATAAGTATAATAATGCTCTTCTACCCAACTCGCGCCTTCCGTGCCTTACTCTGGCGTAACACCATCTACCGCCGTCGACGACGTCTCGCCTCCCTCATCGAATTCTTCTTACCGGCATTCTGTATCTTCATCCTCTACATTATCAAATACGATTTAGAATCCGATCCCAATTCCTCCTTGGGTGCCACTATCATTCCGGATTATTATCCCACCAACGACGATGTCATCATCCCATTCTCGTTTCACGATTACGTCACGGCATTACGGGCCAAACGCGTCTGTATGGATAATCCGGCGCCTCCGTTGATCCAATTGTTGTTTGGATTGCCGTCACGTGTTATTTCGGGGATACAGTCGAGTGATTGGCCGGTGCCGTTTGTTTATTGTAGCAGTTACAAGTGTCGGGAGGATGGAGAGGATGCAAGGCGGTATTGTACCTATAGGACTTTGGCTTTGGCACCGATGAATGGTAATCATGATAATTCTGACAATAATTCGGGATATGAACGGATGCAACGATTTAAAAGATACGTAGAGGACAAATACTTTCAATTCAAGAAGAATACCAATAATAGCAGTTTGCTACTTCCATTCGATTACGACTTTATTCAAGTCTTTGAGAGTAATGAAGAACTGCAATCGTACGTGACTTCGGATACGTACGGCGAATGGGTGGACGGGGTGTATCAACCCAAAGTGGCCATTGCCGTAGTTTTTGACGATGGTAAAGATGACAAGTCGTATGATTATACGATACGTGTGAATTCTACCAATTATAATTCAGAGGAACAATCGGTGAGAGAGGGAGTCTGGTGAAACTCTATTTTACAATGAAATACTACCACGCCTCAAAACGTCTTTCAACTCATCTATATCTCATGATTTTTTTCTGTATCTACAGGCCCAACCCGCAGCAAAGAGCACACCTCCAACAAATAGAATATTCAATCCGTACAATAGACAAGATTCAGATTCGTGTGCTTCCTCAACTTCCGGTACTCCAAACATGGGCAAGTACGGACAATCATGCACCGGACAGTACATTTTAAATGGTGCCATATCGATACAACGATTGGTAGATGACTGGATATTGCAAGACTCTGGCGTGACTAATGTTACGGTAGCTCGGAATGGTGCTGTTTTCTTACCCTTTCCGAGGAAAGAGTATGTACAGAGTGGATTCTATCAGAATATTGCACGTAAGTTTGTTCCCTGTGTTGCGTTTGACAGTTGATTCTATTATCGAGAATAACTATTTCCCTCATCCTAATTCTACCTCTAAAAGCATTCGCACCACTGTTGTTTACCCTGGGTTTACTCTACCCGGTAGCATCAACCATTAGGTCCATAGTCTTGGAGAAGGAGCTTCGTCAAAAAGAATTGATGAAAATGATGTCCGTAACCGAATGCGACATCGGATGGTCGTGGTTTACATCCTTCTACTCATTCTTTTGTCTATCGGGAGTACTGAGTGCAGTATGTACCAATCTGCTCTATCCCAGTTCGAGCTTTGCGGTGTTGTTCGTCTTTTGGCAATTGACATTTATTGCATGTATAGTATACTGTTTTTTAATTGCGGCTATTTCGTTAAAGGCGACACGAGCAACATTGATTGGGATCATGTTATTCTTCGTTGGATACTTTCTTCCGTTTATTGTCGATTACCAGACTGGGAATGGTGTTTTGATCAAATTCTTGTCTTTGCATCCAGTAACGGCATACAGGTGAGCTGTGGAAGTTATTTGCTCTAGGGATTATGAGATCATCTGCACTGACGTATGCTCTGAAAATCAATCGTTCAAACACACCCTTTATGCAGTTACGGGTTAATCTTGATGGGGTATCTTGAGGATTCTGGCATAGGTGTACAGTTTACAAATGCTGCAAGTTCCGATTTCCCATCTGAGTATACATTCTTCACTTCATTGGTTACGTTAGCCGGTGATTGCTTTTTGTGGGGCTTCATAACTTGGTACCTTAACAGGATATTACCCGGAGATTTTGGCACACCGCTTCGATGGAATTTCCCGTTCACTAAACAATATTGGTTCAGGCCAAAGTATTTTGACGACAATGATGAAGAGGTTGACTCCGCTGATGACAATCTTTGCATTCTGGAGCCGATTCCTGACGCAGTTAAGAACAATTACAAAAAGAGTTCTATACACATTCACAATCTTCACAAGCAGTATGGAGAAAAGACTGCCGTTAAAAATCTTACAGTGTCTATGTATAGTGATCAGATAACGTGCTTACTTGGACACAACGGTGCCGGAAAAACTACAACAATTGGAATGCTGACAGGCATGGTCCCTCCAACTTCTGGTTATGCAATGGTTGGTGGATATGATATCCGTACAGACATGTCAACGTTGCGTAAAAATGTTGGAGTTTGCCTACAGCATGACTGCCTTTTTCCACAGTTGACAGTGAAGGAGCACATACAGTTCTTCTCTAGAATCAAAGGAGGATCAAATGCGACAAAGACTCGAGATGAAGTAGAACATTCAGTTATGTCATCTTTAGAAGCTGTAGATTTAGCAGAGAAGAGTAATACATATTCGAAGAATTTGAGTGGGGGGATGAAAAGGAAGCTGTCAGTTGCTATAGCCTTTTGCGGAGATTCAAAAGTGGTTTTCCTCGTGAGTTCAGAACCACATTGTAGTTCTTCTCTTGCCAGATTTACCTAAAAATCCTGACCTGTTTGGCGTCATCAGGATGAGCCCACTTCAGGGATGGATCCATTTTCTAGAAGATTTACATGGGACGTGATTCGTCGGTACCGCACCAATAGATGCATTGTGCTTACAACCCACTTTATGGATGAAGCTGATTTACTCGCTGATCGAATAGCAATCATGTCAAAGGGGCAACTGAAGTGTTGTGGAAGCGCTTTGTTTTTAAAGAGGCATTATGGTGGTAGGGAGTCACTTGCTCACTAACTAAAACCATCTGACAATCAACTCACCAACTTGTTCTGTTATTTCAACAGTCGGTTACCATTTGACCATTATTAAGAAGGGTGTCCAACTTCGTGATAACAATGGCAACGACGAAGAACAAGGGGAAATGATTACATATAATGAGAAAAGTGAAGCTGACCTAGACAAAGAATTAGAGTCTGTTGTACATGACGCTGTGCCAAAAGCCACTTTGATAAGCAATGCGGGTACAGAGTTGAGCTATCAACTACCATTGGGAGAGTCGTATCGATTTCCTAAGATGTTCGAAGAGTTAGATAATCTTGCAAAACAATTCGCTATTGATTCTTATGGTATTAGTGTCACTACATTGGATGAGGTATTTCAGATTGTGGCCAGAGAAGAAGACAATACAGATGACAATAACAGCGATGCAATCAAAGTTGATGCAACTTTGGACAATGGTGGCATAGCAAGCAAACGTTTCATAGCTGCTGCCAATGAAAAGGTATTCAAAAGACATGTCCAAGCTCTATTCGCCAAACGGGCAAAGAATTTCAAGAGAGACAAGAAAGCGTGGTGAGTCTCATCTCTTGTTTAGTCAGCAGTACTTGCAATACTTTCTTTGGTATTCGAATCATTGTTGTTGTACATATTTTAGGTGCTGTTCCACCATCCTTCCCACGGTAATATCATTGCTTGGGTTCGTTGTAGTAAAGTATACCACCTCCCAAAACCCCAATTATCCTCCCTTGACTTTGTCATTGGACCAAAACAATATTGGGATACAAGATGACAGGAATCCAATTCCTTATAACAGTCCCGGTTCATACAAATGCCAACCAGGTAAATGTATTTACGAAGTTGTTAGTGCCGGCAATCCTGTTCTACTTAGTGACACATCAGAGCTGTACTACTATTGTGGAGGAAATGCTAAGTTGCCAAAGGATGACACTTGCTCTATTCAAAATTCAAGCACCATAATTGATGAAATAGCTCAGTATGGAGCATTTGGGGTACCAAGTGATGATGTTTCAGATGCGTACATGACATCTTTGAGTGTCTACGAAACCTCGACTGCCTTCAAAGCATCTCAATATGGAGGTATCTTCTTTACCCACGATAACAATAGTACTCTTGTTTCTTCGAATACAAGCACATACAATATGGCAGTAATACAATCATGCGAAAGTAAAATTGGAAACTACAGCTCTACTGAACAGTGCTCTGATTTTTCTGGCATAGGATATATTGTCAAGTAAGCATGTATTGTCTGCGTCTGTTTTGGTTCTATGAACATATGTGTAAATCTTGAAGTTCTGTCCTCAACCATTATCTGTCTTTTCTTTTAGCTATAACTTCACGTCTCTTCACAGCTCACTGCTCTACCAAGCTGTTGCCGATGAAGCTATATTGCGTGACTCTTTAAATGATCCAGACTACGAGATAAATTTCTCAATCTGGCCCTTGCCCATAACAAAAGTCGAAGAAGGCTATACATTGGCCCAAAACTCCTTCTCTGCGTGGTTTTTACTAGTTCTATCGTTCCCGTTCATCGCAGGTTCATTTGCCACGTTTATAGTGTCCGAGAGAGAATCGAAGGCAAAGCACTTGCAGACTGTTGCAGGCGTCAAGCCAAGCGCTTATTGGCTGTCTACATACATGTGGGATATTATAAACTATCAGTTGCCTCTATGGATAACAGTGATTCTCATGTACAGTTTGGATGTGGGTAAGTTTGTCATGTTGAAGCCAAAGCATTATGATGCAACACTAACTTATTCTTTTGACTATTGATGTGAAAGAGGCGTTCATTACTACTGAGAGAAAAATTGCCCAAAGCACATTTGCTCTTCTAATTTTGTTTGGACCGGCTGCCTGTGGGTTCACTTATCTGCTGTCTTTTCTATTTAAGTCTCCGTCATTTTGCAATCTATTCGTAATTGTCTTCAATTTTTTCATCGGTATGGCCGGGCCTATAGTATGCCTCATCTTAAGATTACTTGCTGTGGACCCTGCTCAGCCAAAACCGCATCTAAAGACTGCTGCTGTCATTCTTGAATGGACTCTTCGTTCGGTACCTTCATTTTGTCTTGGAAGAGGATTGCTGTTTTGTATTAACATCAGCTTCTTTGAGATCATTGAAGGGAAATCGCTGACTGCCTGGTCCCCAACTATAGCATTGTATGATGCGATACTGTTGGGGGTCGAGTCCATCATCTACATTGCAGCAACAATTCAAATTGATATTCTTTCAACGAGACCAAGAGCTGTGAACACGTTCTACCGTATTATCAAGTGTATGTGCATCCGAAGAGGTAACAAACAAGCTTCATTACGTGACAACGAAAATAATTATGATGACATTGATGTTTTGACTGAGAAAGATCGAGTAACATCTGGACAGGCTGATAACGATCTGATCGTTCTGAAAGATCTCTCCAAAACATATCCTGATGGGAAAGTAGCTGTGGATTGCTTATCATTCGCCGTTCCTAATGGTCAGTGCTTTGGATTATTGGGAGTGAATGGAGCAGGTAAGTGCTAATAGTTAATGTATTGTGTGTGTTATTGACTTTGACTATCTGGACTCATCCTAATTTATCAACAATTAGGAAAAACAACGACTATGTCGATGTTGACAGCTGAATTCCCTCCATCTAGTGGTGATGCCCTTCTTTCTCAATATAGTGTAAGCAATGAACCGGAAAAAACGAGGAGAACCATTGGGTACTGCCCTCAATTCGATGCGCATTTTATGAACATGACTGGCAGGGAGCATATTGAATTATATGCTGTGATCAAAGGGATTCCACGTGACTTAATGGCTGATGTTATTAAGGGGAAGCTCGCAGAGGTTGGACTTAGTGAATATGACGGAAAAAGACTGAGTTCTGAGTACAGTGGCGGGATGAAAAGGAAGTTATCTGTCGCTTGTGCAACAATTGGGCAGCCACAGATAGTATTCCTTGATGAGCCAAGGTAAGATTATTCTTCGTGATTGCTATCATGTTCAAGTACCTGTAAAATAGTCGATATCTCACTCTTCTGAATTCAGCACTGGGATGGACCCTTTGGCACGGAGAGATTTGTGGAAAGTAATCAGTCGAATGGTTCAAGGTAGCAGCGACATGGCCGACAGCGAGAAGACTGCGGTAATCTTGACCACACATTCGATGGAAGAGTGTGAAGCTTTGTGTCAGCGTATAGGTATCATGGCCGGAGGGAAGCTTAAATGTCTAGGCTCGGCACAGGTGAGATACCACATGGAAGAATTTTGAGTTTCATTGTGTCACTAATTGGATTCCACGTGGTATAGCATCTGAAAAATAGATTCGGCAAAGGTTACCAACTCGAATTGAAGCTCCAACACGTCTCTTTGGAACATGTCGATCTTCGCGATGCAGCTGCTAAGATTCACTTTAGCATAAAAACAAAACGCGGCTCTATTGGTCTTGATCTGGAGCAGTCAACTGTGGATTTTGCTTCAGTTCGTCTTGACTCGGAAGAGGTGAAAAATGCATGTGATTACCTCGATGTACCTCAAATCATACAAGAAAAAAATCTGCGTGGATTTTCATTGTACAAACAGGCAGATTCACCTGATGGGGTTGGATTGGATGAACTGGCGACCCTATGTACAGAGGAACTTCGTGTTGGGTCTCTAATACAGTTTGTTGAAAGCTCATATCCCTCTGCAGTACTACGTGAGCGTCAGGATGTCAAGTTACGTTTTGAGATAAGCTCTGATGGTGTGACAATTTCATCACTGTTCTCAAACCTTGAGGCTTGCAAGAATCAATTCATGATAGAGGATTATGGGGTCAGTCAAACAAGTTTGGAGCAAGTGTTCAATTTCCACGCAGCACAGGCACACGAGCACGTCACTGATGGAAACAATATAGATGATAATGTCAATGTATCGGATATGGATGATACCCATAAAGATCCATTTGGTGACCAGGTTCAAAGCGGTAATGTCCTTGAGATTAACGAACCAGCACCGAAAGCAATTCATATTGATGATTTGTCAGATGAAGATAGCGAGGCAGGCACTCGCCCAAAAGCTGCTGCTGCTTTTGCATTATGGAATGGAGTTACCAACCGGTTTCCACAATTACGTCGATCGTTGACTCATAATACTTCTCAGAATACTGCTGAGAACAATAAGCCTGCTGTTGGTGCAAAATCTTCCAAAGAACAACATCCAGTCTTTGTTCCAGTATCCATTGATCCAGCAAGTAAATTAGAGAATGAATCCGCTCCAAAAAACATTCGTGGAATTGAAGGCTCGTTAAAGAGTAGCGGCAATGCGGAGTTCAAGAAAATGAGTAAAGAAAAGCAGGATACCGAAGACAACTTGTTTGCTCTACAAGACGAACATGTATGGACCAGCACTCGGCTACTATCTGCACAAAAAGAGCTGTCAGAGAGTAAAGCTGCATATGAAACACGCTTGAGTATCGAAAGACTAAAATCTGAACATGCGATGGAGATGCTGGAGACAGAAAAGGCAGATGCTCATGCAAAAACTAGAGAACTCGAAGCAGTTTTGGATAGAACCATACAAGACTACGAAACAAAGATAATCAATATTCAAAATCAGAAGGAAGATGTCGAAGAAAAGCTAGTGACGCTACAGGATGAGCATATTGGGAATGTTTCCAAGTTGTCATTACTTGAAAACGAATTGTCAGCTAGCACGTCTGCCTACGAAAGTCGCATTTGCATTGAACAGCAGAAGGCAGGTCATCACATGGAGCTACTAGAAGAAGACAGGGCAAAAACTGAAGCCATAGTAAGTCAACTCCAAGCTGATATTGATACAATCAAGCACGATTACGAAGGCAAGATTAATGACATGAAGTGTGTAAAAGACGAGCTCGAAAAGGAGCACAATTTGATACGCCAGGAACTGGCATCAACTCAAAGTAAACTATCGGCTAAAGAAGATGCTATTAGTCGCCTACAACAGCAGATGAAATCATTGGAGAATGAATTGGAATATTTGAGAGCAAATCGCAACCAACCAATCCCTACCCCTACAGCTTCCACCTCACAAACAAACCAAAATTCCACATCAGGCGGCACCAGTGTTGATAGTGATGCTGTTGCCGTGGGACTTCGTGGCATGCACAACCACATTATTAGTGATATCCAAAATCAACAGCAAGATGGAACTGTTACAGTTTCGTTCACTGGACAATCCGAGTTCGTCAACATGGATGCGTTCGACGCTTCGTCCTTCACGTCGTCGTGTTCATCAACTTCTTATGTCGCTTGATTTCCTGTGTCTTCCTCTAGTATTTTTTCGTTCCCATGAAAACTATTGGACACTCAACATTATTTGGTGTTGCTAATATTGATGTAAGTAAGGTGACTCAACTTTGTTTTGTTAGGAGTTAATTGCTACTGGGTAAATAAACAATCCCGAGAGTTGGTTACTCAAAATCAGCCACAAGCAATTTCAAAGGATATGCATTGGTGTGCTTGTAATATTTGTAAATGGCTGTAGTCCTAAATCTTTTAACCATCAAAAACCACAAACTCATTCCTATTATCCCCAAGGCAGTATCATTCCATGAATCATTTATTTCCTCTATAAAGATCATCCTTCTGCTGCTTAGCCACCAACTCTTGCATCTCCCTCTTCTCCTTATTCGTCATAATCTTCATCCCATCCTTCTGCATAGCCATCTTCAACCCATCACCATCGGTCGGCAATTCAATCCCGTGTTCCTTCCTATACCTCAAAATACGATGCATCAATTCCATATTCTTGAATTGACTCAATATCATGTCCACTTCGTCCATTGTCATTTCGCACGATATGGCCAATTTAAGTTTGGCCTTACGATCCATCCGTTCAATGTCGGCTATGGTGGCATGGGGACCCAATAATTGTACCAATTGTTCGGTCGCGCGTTGCGTTTCCTTGGCGGCCTTGATTTGAGAAGTCCCGCTCATGCCCGGTACCTTGGTCTTCCATGAGGATAATGTTTCGTCGATTTCGTCTTTGAATAGTTGGACGGTCCATACCGGGGTGTTGGCCATTAGGGCTATTTGATCTACTAGTTTGGCGGCTTGTTTGGTTTTTTCGGAGGATTCCCATTTGTCACGTATCCAGCTGATGACTTGGGGGGAGGGCGTTCGAGAGTAGGACCGCGTGATTGTGGTTTGTATAGTATTTTGGAAGGATGGTAATGGAGATGATAATGTTGGATGTAATTCGTTGGCGAATTTGTATTTGTGCATGTCACACAATATTGGTGATGCTGCTTTGTTTGAATGGATGAGCACTGATTGCCGCAAGGCGACCATTTGGAATGGTTTGGCTAATGACATGGGTGGATTAGGTGGGGTAGCTTATATTATATACGGATGGGTGGTGGCCTTTGATTTCAAATCGAGACAATGGTGACCAATATTATGGTGACAATATTCAATATGTTCAAATGAGCGGCGTTGGTGGAGAAAATGTTTGATATTCCGAAAGGTAAATTAAGAATTGTTCCTAATACCAATCAATTACAAAAGATATTTTACCCATAAATGTCAAAAGATTTACTGACTAAGATCCTCTCCACAGCATAAAGAAAAGAACGAAGCCATGGCGATCTCATCGGCAGCAGCGGCAGCATTCCTCTCCACAGGACTCATAAGCCTAGCTCCCAACGTCCTCCTCTTCCTCTTCCCCAACTACGCCGCTTCGTCGTCATCATCTCACAATAAACGAAGCGGCGTCTTCCTCTCACTCGGCCAAGCCGTCGCCGTGGGCGGTCTCATGGGAGATGTCTTCTTACACACTCTGCCCGATTGCTTTGCCGATGCCATCCATGGTAATGACGGCACGTCGGGAGAAGATGTGGGGGTACGGGTTTTGATGGGCTTTGGCGTGTTTTTAATTCTCGACGTTATTGTACGCTCGTTCGAAGGAGGAGAAGGCCACAGCCACAATCATCACTCTCGTGATAGTGCCAAAAAGAAGAGCAGCAACAAAGCAAAAACCAATAATTTCACCCCCAACTCTCAATGGAGACTGTTATGTTCCTCGGCTGTACTGCTCAATTTGTTCGGAGACGCCTTGCACAATTTCACCGACGGACTTGCCATCGGTGCATCGTTTGCCGCCTCGGACATCATGGAAACCTCATCATCATCAAAGTTATTAGACAATACAACATCGTCTCTAATGGCATGGATATCATCTTCCTTCTCACTCCTCAAATCACGCGGTGGATTGGCTTCCATCAGCGTATTACTACACGAAATTCCGCATGAATTGGGTGACTTTGCAACACTGGTGAATGCCGGCATGTCACGGAATATGGCGATTGGGATGCAATTCGTCACGGCGATTGCGGCAATGATTGGAACCGCGGTTGGGTTGTTTTCGTCGCAGATTATTGATGGGTTGGGTCATGATGTGTTGTTGCCCTTTACTGCTGGAGGTGAGTTAGAAGAGTTTTTGTGGATTCGTCGTATTACTATTATCTTTTATGTTCATGGTAACACTCAAGCTTTTCAACTTCTCTTATGTTCTGCATTATATAGGATTTGTCTACCTGGCATGTGCAACAATCCTTCCAGAGATTTTAGATACAGACGTGTCCGTTTATGGAAGATTAATGCAAATATGCTCTTTTGGATTGGGACTTTTCTTCATGTATGCCGTTATTCTCCTGGAGCAGATGGAAGATGATGAACATAGTCACCACCATGGTCATAATCACAATGGTCACAATCATAATCACAATGGTCACAATCATAATCACAACGAGTTATGAAGGTTAACATTATATATTGATTCAAACACGCTGCTATGTACAGTTACAATGACCACGCAGCATAATATTTGCACTATCAAGTTTTTTAAACATAATCCTGCTCATATTTCTTGTGTCTACCAGTGAATGAAATGTATTGCCTCCTCGAAAACCAGACAACAATCACGACAAAGAGTGCTATAAACATGGCATCTTCTATAAACTCGGCCACCCAGTAGGGATTTTCTTCTTCCTCGATTACCTTTTTCTTGAGAACTATAAATCGGAAATTCTGTACACCGCCGGGCCAATACTGTCTTTTCAATTGACTTAATACCGCATCGGTATTCCATTTCCCGCGTTTATCTCTGCAGTCGGAGCATAGGTCATGCGAAGGCCAATACGTTTGTTCCATTATTTCTTCCCTTGTCAAGATTCTCCCGTCCTTGCCGGCCTCGGCTTCCAACACTTTGACATTCACATCATTGTGAACTTCCCACAGCCACAGGGCAAATTCATTCCACGATTCCGGGGACGGCAACTTCTTGGGTTGCTTCAATCGTTTACAATGATTAAATCCGCAATTATCGTACATTTCGATGAAATACCGTTGACAGGATGGACACGAGAAGAAAAAATGCTCAACATAATTACGTAACGTTTTAGCCACGAATTTAGTGGATATTTGATCACGCGCGCCGAGAACGGCACGATGTCGTTCGATAACGCCGATGGATACAATGTGAAACAACGACCATAGACCGCATGCGTAACCGTTGGAACCGTCGGTGCAATGCGTACTCCATGTAGTTTTAGATCCGGTAATAACGACATCGACGTGTTTGTCGACAATGTACAGTAGATTCTCTTGATTCGTCATGACGGCATCGATATTGTTGCGTAAATCGTTAATGAGAGTGTGGAGTATCCACGTGGGTGGTAATGACCAATACAGCAGATCGATCCAATCCGAAAAGGTCTCACGACGGTCCGAATCGAGGTATGCAATGTTATTGTCGTTATCTGTAAATACCTCGGTTCGTAAGGCATGTATAAACGAGAGTGCGGCATCCACATAGGCCGCTTCCTTCGTTCGTACCATACCATCCACAGAAGCCCCTAGTATATCCAAGGGACGAGAATAGGCATCATCATTCCTTTCCGTTTTTGCAATATCTTGATCTAACGGTTTCAATGCAACACCCAATGCCTCGGCTATATCATCGGCACTCGGATCAGATATTAATTCCATCGGTATTGCCGAATTGGCCTTGTACGCCACAATGGTGGGATATCCCCGAATATTATTCTGTTGACAAACCCAATGATAGACCGAACAGGAAATGGCGTGAAATGTCACTTCCGATTGTTGATAATCGATATTGCGTAACTTTAATTCATTGGCCAAATCGATGTATTTCGATTTGTACGATTGGCAGTATCCGCTCCACGGAGAGTAGAATTGTACCACTCGAGGACCGATATCATTATCAGCTTTCAACATGTACGGTTTAATGTGCTGCTCCTCGTCGTACTCGGCCCCCGGTGGTTTACGCGAGGATTCTTTCCGTTCGTCGCCGTCGTAATCTTCCGGGGGGGCGTTGTGCAATTGATATTCGAGAATGATTGAGGCGGCTACTGGGTCGTCGGCGTAGAGGAAACGGCTTCGGTCGTCGGCTTCTCGGCATTGTGATGGGAGGAGGCAGAGTAGGAGTAGTAGTAGGACAGAGATTTGCCTCATGGTGTTTATGTCTTGGTGCCATGTTGTGTTCGTCGATTTCGATTGACGTCGCGTAAAAGTGCGCAGCCGGGCGGTGTGACGCCCGTCACTGCAATTTTTATGCCCCCCGCCCGCCCGCCCTTGTCGCGGCGTCGGCCTTTTTGATTTACCCGTCTTCTCTAACCTTCACATAGGAATCAGTACAATCAACGGCTCTTTCTCAATTCCAATGCCACTCCCCATCGCATTCAATAAAACACCGCAATCACACCGTCGAAATCAATATCAGTAAAACAGCACCGGCCAGCATTATTTATCACGGCAGACCACAGCATTTTCATTTGCTAGATTAGTAATATATATATAATTGATAATGGATTGCGATTACAGCGATATGAGAACAGCGACACTTCGCACCATATTTGGGTCGGCGTATTTGGTAAGAAGAATGTTATTGTTGTCTAATTATTGTAGTAAACTTGAGAGAGATTGAAACTAACAAACTAATAAAAACATCACATCATTCGAATGAAACAAAAAGGCAAATATGATAATAGCAATCATGTTCATGTTCGAATACGGTTTCCAATACTTCAACTTCCTCGCCGTACTCCTCGCACTAATCCTATGCGGCCTAATGCTATCCATAACACTACAACAACCCGAAAGTCTCATGGTATACTTTGAGGTATCGGGCCATACAATCATTTACACCTTTTTAACACGCTCCATATGCGATATTACCATTAGTATCATACTCTTCGGGATGGGACTGCCGGGCAAGGTAATGGCCGTCATTACAATAATGTTCTTGGGTGCGGCACGGGGATTGGCACAACGACGACCGGATATTTTCCGTGAGTTGTTTAGACCGCATGAGAGTGATCCCGAGTTTGGTGAGGCGGGGGATTCGTATGAGGAGGCGGGGGATACTTCCACTGTGGAGAATAAGAGTGGCATGATGGACAGGAAATGAATATAATTTTTTCAATTCACTTGGTTTTTTTTGGGCGTGCCAAGGTTAAATGGCATAATATTATTGTTAGGTTACGGTTTCAAAATTCATAACAACATGTCCAGGTTCAATGCTCTCTGAAGGGATAGAAATACGGATTCGTTTCGGCTATTTGTTAGGTCTAGGTAGTTTTCTGTGTAGGTAGATGTAAAATTCATAATTAGTGTGACATGATGTTGATGAGTTAAGAGTCAGAAAAGTCGAGTTCAAGTTATTGATAGTGTGTCATAATAAGTCGATCCATTTGTAGTGCAGTCAGCCACCAACATAGAAAGAGCATTATTATTGCTGGCCAATCAAGTTCCCTGCTAAAATTCTTAACCAAATATGGAGCAAGCTCTGGCATGTGTAGCAAAACTCACAACAAGTCATAGCAAAATTTATGACATAATACGCCAAGGTATATATTCATATTTTTCGTATTTAAAATCGTTCATCATAATTCTCCATCCTAACAGGGAAATTCATAATCTTTTGCATCCCCTCCATAGGCTTCATCCTTCCCTCAATAATTTCCGCCATACCAAACAAAATGGGATACTTCAAATCCAATCTATATCCCTTACAATTTTCTTTAATCATTTTCACCAAGGCAATCGATGTGTCCACTCCCTCTGCCACCTCGGACTTTCCCATGGATGCACGAATTTCTTCTGCCGTTTCGCCTTTGCCCAATCGATAACCGAATTGACGATTGCGCGAGAGGGGACCGAAGCATGTTCCGAATGTATCTCCGACTCCTACAATATTATATTGAATATATATTGTTACATTCATATTGAATATATCGCAACACATCAGAAAACACGCATCATGAATAGTTTGTGCGTGTAATGAAACAACAATTTTCATACAGTGGAATGGCATCACAAAAATCCAATCAAAAAAACACACACTCTCTCTTTCTCACTTACCGGACAAACCCGAAATAGTACTAGGCCTCGCACCCAAATAAATCCCCAACCTTCTCATTTCACCGCACCCTCTCGTTACCAACCCGCTCAATGCATTTGTACCCAACCCCAGTCCCTCGCACATCCCGGCCGCTATGGCAATCACATTCTTCACGGCTCCCCCGACTTCCACCCCGATAACATCCTTGGTGGTAAACACCAAAAAATCCTCTTGACTCATTAATTCCGCCAAATCGTCGGCGAGCATCAAATCCTCGCAGGCAATGACAACGGCCGTGGCCACACCCTCGCATATTTCACGTGCAAACGACGGTCCGCTCAAAAACGCGTACGATCGATCTTCGCCCAAACATTCTTTTAATATATCCGCCATGAATCCCAACGAACTCGTTTCAATGCCTTTGCTGGCACTCAATACCGGTACGTTGGGCGGTATATCGTGTTTGATCCCCTCCAAAAATGTCCGGGTGTACTGTACGGGCACGGCATGAATAATGTACGTGGCATCGGCCAATGCCTCCTTGGTATTGGACGTGGCCCTCACGAGTCGTGGTAAGGCGATGTCCGCCATTTTGGTGGGATGACGATGATTATCGTTAATGTGCGATGCGACGGTGGAGGAACGGACGAGTAAGGTGGTGGGTACGCCCTTTTTGGCCACGACGGAGGCTAATGCCAGACCGAAGTTTCCGCCGCCGAGGACCGTGACGCGGACGGGGTAGGGTGGCGGTGAGGAGGCTTTGAGGTAGAGTGTAGTGGTAGTTGATGATGGACGTTGTCGTCGCGATGATGATGCGGCGGTGAGTGAACGATGGGTTTGCCATCGATGATGATACTGTGGATGATGTGATAGCAATGCCGTTGTTGGCGAACTTGAAAACGATTCCGACGTTCTCGGTAGCACGAGCAGCAGCACTGATAGACGGGCAAATCGTAGGATGGTGGCTGTTAGACTCGTGTGTATTGATCTTTCCTTCATTTTTTGTGTTTTTGTGCTTTAATGGAAGATGTAGATATTATTTAGCGAGAGTTCAATTATGTGTTGCTATTTGTAAGCACCTCTCGTTGCCGTTGCTTGATTACAGTAGGTACCTGCAGATGTGCTGTGATAGTTCACACTGATGGAATTATTGATCCACTGCAGTATCTACACAATTCAAATTAGATGTGTGCAGATTTTATTGGTCAATGGTGATGTTGTGTGAGTTGCCGGTGCGGACGATGATTGATGACATGACTGATGACCGTTGTCGTCATCTTGTGGAGAGGGAGAGGGGAGAGGGGGAAATTGATGTAAGCTGATTTTAGTGCGACTGATAAAATGCCCTCTTATTTTAAGTGATGATATCAAAAATAATTCAATAAAAGATTAATTTACCTACTATTATCTCCACAGCATCCTTTGATATGAGACACTTTGACTTACTGCCTGATCTTTGTAAGTAATTGAACTACTTTCAACTCAATTCAACTGCAGACTATTCGAAGCATGGAATTAATCTATGGGAGTATGTGATTCTCCACATGATTTGAATTTCAATGTATTATCTTTTAATATTTACAATGATAGTACAAATAATGTTCATGTCTTCAAAGAGAAGAGACTTGATCCGTATTTTCACGTTCAGCTTGTTCTTGGAGGTAAGCGGCCTCCCGCCTCGCCATCTGCAAAGAGTGCTGTTGTTGGGCTCGGATGGAATCGGTAAAGCGTGCTCGTAATTCATCATCGGAACTCAATGTTGCATTCAATCTAGTAATCGTGCCACCGGCGCTTTGTTGAAGAACATGATCGTGGGGGTAATTGCCTATACACCATTCAAGCATTTGATAGCAGTTGGGCGTCCAGAGAAGGATGCTGTGATATGCCTCACGCAATGACAAGTTGTGAAGTACTAGGCATGCCCTGTTGAGAATAGCCTCGCTCGAGCAGAAATTTTTCATTGCTACCACAACCAAGTTGGAAATTTGGCCTACGCTTGCATCTAGCATCTCTCTTTCACTTGTCTCTCCTACTTCTCCGAGCTGTTGAAAAACTTCACGTTCAAAATCCCTTTGTTCTTCGGTCTGCTCCGTTTGAACATCTGCTGTAAGTTTGAGGAAGAGTAAATGATGGATTAGACGTGTTGGCAAAATAATGGTTCAAGCGAAAATATTATGTGTGACCCAACTTACAAGGAATGACAAGATTGATCAATGCAAACAATGCCCTGAATTGAACCTCGGCATTGTATGGGTGCTGCAGCATGGCATTAGCAGTCACTGTGAGACCACCCAAACGAACGAGCATCGACTTTTGTAATGGAGTTAGGGCAACATTCACCAAAGACCAGCAACTCATGGCCTGAAGCATCTCATCCTGCGCAAACCTTCGCATGGAGTCAAGCATGATGACAATACCATTTTTGCTATTGTTGCTGCTGTTATTGCCCGAGTCAAAAATACCTCTGATGTTGACCATGGCGGTGTGAAACAGCATTCCCTCGTTGCCCCCAAGAGGTCTTGCAAGTAGCACCAATGTATGGAATGCGGCTGTATGAAGCTCAATGCTATCCGGAAAGATGACCATGGCACGTAAAACACTGTCTGTGAGACCTGCCCTTTGTGCTGTTGTTCGTTGGGTTTCGTCTTCTAGAAGATACGGCAACACTTTGAGGCACATGATCTACGTTGAATGAAGAATGTGATATGTTAGCAGTGATTTTAATGAAAAGCTGAACGAGTTTCAGAACTTACCTGAATGCCTTCTACGTCTACAAATGCAACCATCCAGTTAACAACAGAATATATTGCACAAGACCAAGGGAGGTTCACATTGTCTACATCTCCTGTGCGTGTTGGCCTCAGTAACCTTTCCGTCAACATTGAACGGCCAAATCTTGGCTGCAAATCCTGCCGCGAGCTGCTGCTGTTTTCTGAACCTGATGATGAAGCAGCAGCTTGTGGCTTATTCTCAGAAACTTTCTGCTCCTCCCCGCTATCAGGGGTCAATGAATCGCTTACGCTGCTGCTACTGGGAGAACCAGCATTGCGACGTGTTCTCCTGACTAATCTTCTAGCTCTCGCAAAATAAGCCTTCAAACTCCCGTTCTGGGTGGTGGGGTATGGATCTTGTTGAGACTCGTTGTATACGGATGGTGTCCTCCCGTTGATTGCGTCATCTTTGAGACGATCCAAATACTTCACGCAACGAACAAAGGAAGAATACAATAGGCGATATCTGCCAAAGAGATGACGTACTTCTAGATCATTGCATAGAGGGAAAGAGCACGCCGATGCATTGCTGCTCCCTTCAGGGTTCTCTTCTAGCTTTGCATAGAATGGCTTTGACGTGCAGAGAATCTTCCACAGCTCTTGAGGCACGGTGTATGTCTCAAGCCAAGTTTTCGAAAGGGGAGAAGTTAAGAGTGTATGGCTTTCGGGAACTGAAAGATATGACACTATCAATGCCATGACATCTGGACCCAAAGAGTATATCAATGTGTCTTGGAACGACACCTCCTTCATAGGTCGGTCCGAATTCGACACTTTGTAGACTACCTTTCCCTTCGGCATCGTCGCTGAGCCACTTGCAGAAACCGACGAAGTGGTAGAATCCAAGGCCGATGCAGTTATGGCTTTGGCATCGTCAGGACTTGAACCGCTAGATAAATTTCGTTTTGCTGAGAGGAAACTTTCTTCAAGCATTTTTCTTCCGGTACTGCGGCTATGATAGTGATGGGATGATCGAACTTTTTGCTGAAGAGATTTCTCCATAAGAGCGAGGCCATTAGTCATGGTGGTATCAGGTGCAGACATGACAATATCTGTCTGTTGAAAATCTGCATCGTAATGTGATCTCTTGCGATGATTCCTTCCGGTTGGTTCAGTTTCCATTGGTCGAGGACCTTGATTGTTAGCACCGTCATGGCTAGACTTGGCCTTCACAGCACCATTGGTATCAAGGTCGTCCAATGAGTTGCAACTACTTGAATTAGGGGATGAAGAGAGGCTGTTCAACTCATTGAGACCAGAGCTAAAATCAGCAAGCACCGAAGAAGACATGGAAGAAGTCTCTGTCCGTTTTCCAGACTGCCCAGAGTGAGATTCTAGGCTTGGATTCTTCTTGCCAGCATTAGTCGCCGATGTGTTACCTCTTGTCTTGGCAACCTTATTTGCGTCATCAGAAGAGACGGAATCAGATCCAGAAGAACCTGACTGACGTTCAGCATTAGAAGAAGATGAGGCCTCGTACCCTTCGTCGCTTCCGCTGCCACCTGCTTCCGTATCAGATCGAGCACCGTCAGACGAGTCGTCCAGAGAACCCAACATAAATGCTTTCCTCTTGAGGCTGGCCTTTGTTGTAGCCTTGACCTCATTGGCAGCAGACTTGCTCGTCTCTGCACTCGGTGCAGGCTCTTTCAGTGAGTGTACTTGTGGAGAATTAGATTTGATGACAACCTTCTTTTGGGGGCTATGACTGAACATGGATGGCTTCAAAATGGGATCATCTGTCGACACATGCACAGCTGACGACTGAGAATTGGCCATAGATGCAACTACAGATGTATTTGTGGTGGTACTGGTGCTGGCAGGTCGTTTCCTATCACCCCTTGCGACTGATTTAGAACAATCATTCCCGGCTGGTGGAGGTGGGAAGTGTCGATTCGCCATGACAGACACATGCTGCTCATTCTCATCATGTGTTGGGAGTCGAATGTTATGATGATTGGCTGAAGGCCCTATCGTGCTTGGGATGCCACTACTGAGACTTGGAGCAGCTTGGTCTGCAGGTGTCGACTCGGTGGGGGTTCGACGATGATGGATATGTCTTGAGTGGTGACGCAGATGCGACGACGAAGAGGTGATATTGGGTGGATTCATGGCATCATCTGCAGTTACCAGTACACGTCTTGCGGAATTTATTCTGTCGCCCAACATGGCTTGAGACAGAGCACCAGGTAAATTACCACCAATACTGTGATTCTGATTTAATTCTGAAGCTGCAGCTGCCAGAGAAGACCCGCGAAAGGAAGCAAAGGTGGGCATATCAGGCATTCTAGCCTCTTGATGGCGATAATGATGATAGGCACCGGTGCTACCGTCTCCTCCATGAGGATGCAGACTCCCATTAGTCGCCAGACTACCACTTCCATAGCCTGCATAGTAGTAGTCATTGCTCGCCTCACCACCACTCTGCCTATTGCCCGACCCGCTACCTCCATCACTACCTGACCCACTGGAGTTATTCGAGTTGGTAGCCGTGCCAGAAGACCCAGCCGTCACCACGGGATTGTTAGACGTTTTAGACGAAGCATTATTCCCTCCGCCATCTGAACCGGATCCAGAAGCATTACTGCCGTTGTTTGATGATGTATTACCACCGCTAATCCGGTTGGCATTGTTGCTTACTTTAGCATTTCTGAGTGCAGGTTGTTTGCGTTGTTCTCCGCCGCTGCTACTGAGACTCTCGCAGCTGGCAGCGCTGCCATAGCCTCTGGTTGGACGGACCTCGCTCGATGTGGCTACAGTGTACGTGGCGGGTAGGGCAAAGGTCACCGAACCGCCGTTGGAGTTCGAGGAGGCTATGGAAGATGTCTGGCGTGCCGGTGGTGCCGTTTCTGGGATTGATGCACGTGTCGTAAGTTTGGCATTGGAGTCATCTGCTGCAATGCCCTCACCAAGCTGGGTGTTCAGTGACTGCGAAGCTCTATTGTTGTTGCTATTCGAGTTCGACCCATCACTGCCAAGCAACATCATGATGCCGGCCACTACTTGATCGTCATGGTCAGCTACGACTTCACCCGTGTCGCCATTGGTCTGGCTATTCGATTTCATCTTCTATTATGTTATTGTACGGGTATTATAGTTTGGTTCAGACAGTGCAATTGATATTGCAATGATTGATGTTTGTTGATTCATTCGTTGTAAATAAACTTGTTTATTTGTGGGTGGAGAGTGCCTTGCATGGCCTCTATCATGGTGAAATAATGTTGCGAGCTTGCATTCTTCTTTTTGTTGGCCAGATGGCCTCCGGCTGCTACTTGGCTAGATTCAGCAATAAATCAGCCGATTTCTACCTTAGAGTATAAGGTAATTTTATATAGCCATTAAAGGTGAAAAATCACAGCTGATTTTCTTTGAACTAGGTAGGTGTCCAATTACGTCATGACGTGCCACCTGACACTATTTCTTTCTAGACAGATGGCACAAATGCCCAAAATAGATATTTATCTCGGTCTAAAATTGGAATTAAATCATATAATAAAAAGGATAGACCGAATCATTGAATTCTCGTAGAATAATTGCCTACAAACAAAAATGGCCAGCTGTCTTGATTTCGGTGACATCTCATCGTAGAAATGCTGTGGAAACAGAAGGCATCCTCTTTGGAGAAGCTTCTCGACAAAGATTGATTTCCATAGAACTCCATAGAAGATGAGTGATTCCAGAGTCAAGTGGATTTTTGTCTATTTAAAGAAGTACTTCACCACTAAAATCTATTTCTAACCCCAAAATTACCGTGACGATGCAGATGGCGATGCAGATGGCACAGGATGGCACGACCGGTATCGACGGATGAAGTTGCTGCACTCTAGCCGCTGCCGCGCTCTCGTTAGATGATGGTTGTTGTTGATGTGTCGTTTTCGGGAGGAGATGCATTATTGCCCGCTTTGCCAATGGAACGGTGCTTCTTCGCAAGACTCTATAATGAATATGATGTTGACAGTAGTTAATAATCCAATGGGAAAGAATGTCGCCGGCTCCATCGACTACACAACTAGTGAAGGAGGAGAGCCATTAGTCGAGTCCAAGGCTAAAAAGAAGTCAGCGAACAAAGACCACTTATTTCCGGGCAAGCTTTATGATCTGCTCTGCGATCCTGACAGTGAGGGGATCATCGGCTGGATGGATCACGGACGAAGCTGGAAAATCTTGGATAGGAAGAGACTTGGTGCGATGCTCGAGAGGTATTTCAAGCATGATCATGTGGAGAGTTTCATTCGATCCGCCAATGGGTGGGGGTTTAAGGTATGTCGTGATGCTTTTGCAATTAACATCATAATGCTTTGTGGGTGGTTTCCCTAAAGTTCATCATGCCTTGTCTCCTTAACAGAGGATTAAAAGTGATGATCCTTACGATCCTGACAAGAATAGCTACTATCACCCATATTTCCTCCGTGGCCTTCGCGTATTGTATCAGAGTGTGGACTGCCAATGCCACTACAAAAACGGTCAAGTCCTTCGCCTTCCTTATAAACCAAATCTCTCTAAACTTGCAGAGAGTAATCCGTTGCCATTGGATGGAGTCCGGAGGAGTTTAAACGAGGCACTTGCTTATGTGCATGTACCTCCTCCTCCTCCTACTGCGTCCAACTCAAAAAGTAAATCACCCAAGAATCATGTTTTGCAGAAGCCTCCTAAATCTACCGATGCAAATGAAGCAACGATGCCATCACGTGTTGTTCAAGATGCAGCTAGCTTCGCCACGCCTCTCAATCGTATGGTGCATGGACAGCATCCCTCTATGTCATCCTATGCTGACAAGGGTGCAGTTCCTTCTTTCATGATGCACCACAACCAGCCTCAGCCCTCCAACGCACACGTGGCTACAATGACATCTTATCCGCCGTTAGTTCTTACTCCTCTGCTCAATGCTGTTCAAGGTACAGCTAACGTCATGATTCATCCTCAGCAGGGACAGTGTGTTCTATCTACCAACGCATACGGGGCAACGGTGCCAAACTACTTTAACCGCATGACCTGCACACCTTCAAAAGCCATTAAGGACACAGTAGCAATGATGCCCCATCACATGCAAGAACAGCCGTTGTGGCAAACACAATGTCATTTGCTAAACGCGGTAATGATCTCTGGTGTTGATTCCCGTGTCCCATCACACTATCATACGCACCAGGAACCAACGGCGCCGTTGCTCACTGCTGGTCATCGGGTTGATGTAACTCCTCCTTTCAATCAAACTACACCAAAGCCAGTAAAATACGAAGTCTTTCATGAACCAACAGCGCAGTTGCTCACTGCTGGTCATCGAATTGATGAAACTCCTCCTTTCAATCAAACTCCACCAAAGCCGGTAAAGTACGAAGTCTTTCAGGAACCAACGGCGCCGTTGCTCACTGCTGGTCATCGAGTTGACGAAACTCCTCCTTTCAATCAAACTCCAACGAAGCCAGTAAAGTACGAAATCTTTGAATATAAGAAATCGTTGTCTGTGCCGTTCAAAGCTGGTAATTATGCTACAGGATTATCACGTCTAGGCAACAATGACCCTGGAGATTTTGGGGATGAAGATTGTTCCATGGGATCGCTTGATGGACTATCGACTCTAAGTGATACAGATCTTGAGAATGCTTCCATCTGGGCTGATGATTTTTCTCTTGGGGTGCTTGATGGACAACATTGTCTAGGTGATACAGACCTTGACGAGACCTCTAATTGGGGAAAGGAAGGGGGTTAGAAGAGCATCACTCATAGACCACGCTTATTGCAACTGTGAACGCTTAATACAATTATGATACAACCATCTCAAGGGGAGATTACATATTCAGTTTGAAGACACAGGGGTCAGTGCCTTATCAGAGCAATGTGAAGAACTAGTCTTCATCTCCTTTCGTTTTCACTAAAAAGCTTGCATCATAGTCTTCCGTGAATTGATGATTAGCCATGGCATGAAAATGTCATTTCTCGTCACTTATAGGAGACTATTACATATTAAAATAACACAAAACCTTACATAGGTGCACTGATCGATTTTATTTTAGAGCTGGGGGATATTGGCAATACAACCTGCTTCCTAGGTAGTGTGGGTTAAGACTTGCAAAGCGAACTAACTTTCTAATATTAGCATTGCACTTCAAATCTCGCATTTTGTACCAATAGATGTTGATAGATGGGTCATTGAATATATTACATACTAGTACAATATTACATATAAGACAACATGAACGTGAACGAAAGGTAAGAAAGGGTAAAAAACACTCTGTGCACTTGCTCTTAACCTCTAAACTTAATATTTCCTTTGAGATCAGGCTCGTGTTTTGTTTAATATGTGGCTTTTATATAGCATCAAGAATCACGATATTTAGTATTACTGCTTGTTGGAGGATCCCGATTGCTCACTGAAGAGATTCTTCCAAATCCAAACTCTTTCTTTTTATGACGTTCAGTAAGCTGAAGCTTTTGCCTCTTCGCCGTATATGTGACGGCAAAAATGAGAATTGACATTAGAAAGAACCTCGCAACGCCAGATAATGGGCCTTTATTCCCTAGACATGTGTAATCTAACATCGGTACCAATCGGTGCGCCATTTAAACTTCAAGACTAACATCGACTGTGTTATTACCAGGAATGTCATTATCTCCACCAAATATTAGCACTCACACTAAATTCCAGAGAACGAACATGATGCCACCATTTAGATGGAATGTATAGCACATCACCTGGCCCCATGGTACATTCAAATGGAACAGGAGCCAACTTGAAATTTGGATGCGTGTCATAATTGGGATTCTCGATATCTACTGCACTTGTATTGTATTGGTTCCCATTTACTCCAGCATAATGCCATAGATTATCATCAGACTCGCAATGGTCTTCTTCACTTGCCTTTGAATTGCCATTTGGAGGAAATAGGAGTATTCGTTTCCAACCAACTAATTGTATGAGAAGATTGTCCAGTGGATCAAAGTGCAACGGACTGACCGTATTCCTAGGTCCCATCCATAACATTGTGTGATACAATTTGCCCTCTCCAACATCATACGATCCACTGGGTTCACAGCAAAAAGCAGGAATAGGTACATCACTCTGTACTTGTGGGAACAACTCGTTTTGTGCAAGGTAGGCCACATCCTCATCAGTCCTGCTAGAGTCTATTGTATCATTTTCAACACATAAAGCTAGATAGTCTAAATACTCTCCAAATCTCATGGTTACTCTCTGCCCACTGTTGTAACCTTTGCCAATCTCCACGTCTACATCCATATCTTCTCCCACGGCCATACGCCAGTACTCTAAACTACGCCAGAAATAAACTGCATCACAGTTAGAATACAAATGCCGAAGTAAATGAGGAGTTTGTGACTGAAAGTGTGGTCGTACTTTGTTTGCAATTTGGTGCTGATGCTCTGCGTTTTGAGGCTGAACGTGATGTACACTGATTGGAATGGGTTTTGTATTTGAATGGTACGATGGAGCCGCCGGCTTGGGGCCGATATTGTAAGGGTGTGCTTCAGATAGTAATGAGGCAAAGTACCGACAGCATCGACGAAGCTGCCGCGGCTGCAGACATGGCGATGACTTGCAGCTGCTCATGAACATGGCAGATTGAAGATCGCAGATTGGCAGAGATGTGCTGTGATTGTGATGGGGGTCTCGCGCCGGCCGCCGGTCTCACACTGATGATGGGTGAAAATCTACAGTTAGGGTTTATCTAAGAACAAAACATCACGCACTCATTTAATGATTATCCCACTTAATAGAACGCGCCCTGTAGGTGTCAATGTTCATCAGCGCCATCGCTCATCCCACTCATCATATATCAAGCGTTGAGCTGAGATAGATCCAAGGGATAGATCCGTCCCCGAGCAAATAATGAAGAGAAATAGTGAGAAGCAAGTCTCCATAACATAACCAAACAGTACATCGCAGTACTGATAGCCTTTTTATGATGGAAATGTCTGTACCAACAGTTGAAACTATGAATAATCACGCAGCATCAAACGACGACACAAACTCAGTTGTCCTAACATCAAGTGCTTTAGGGTCTCAATCAGAAAACGGCAGGAAAAAGACTCTACAAACACAAGTTTCATCGGCTACGACAATGACAGATATCAGCGTCATAGAAGAGGCTTCAGTGCCATCGTCTAGTAAAGCAGCAGACACTTCGAACCAGTTCGCCCCATCGGCTGCATCGCTTAACACCGAGGAGAAGAATCCAATCCAACTGTTTAACGACTATGTCGCTACTTTATTCCAAAGAGCCGAGGTGTATGAGCAGGAGCTCGAAAAACGTGAAAGCACACGTTATTTACGTGCGAGCCTTGATAATGATAGGCATGGAAGTACTCGAAGGAACCTGACAGAAGTTGTGTCTAATTATGCAAAAGTAGAAGCTGATAACCCTGAATCAACATCACCGAGACTATCTCCAACAACTGAGGCAATTGCAGTCGTAGAGACAATGTCTAGCTTTCGTTCCTTCACTGAAGTGAAGAGGGAGGTATCATTCCGTTCCGAGACCGAAGAGGAACCGCAGATAAAAAAGAAAAAGGCTGATGAAGGCACCACTTATGAAGATGCAGCGGCAACCGATGAAGATGATGTATGGGATAAATGGGACAAATTTTGTGAAACCAAAAGGCAAAACGCCTACAGTGAAGTTGCTCTCGATGAAATACATCTTTCCTTGACAGTAGACGAGTTTTACAACCGGGTAATACGAGACAATGCACCCAATAGTATTGGAAAATTCATGACTGACAATGGTGACTTCGACATTAATACTACTCCATGGGAACCAAAAGATGGCCAGCCAACAACACGCACTATTCACTATACTCATCCCGTGAACGTACCAATGGCTCCACCGAGTGCAAACGCATTCAAGACTCAATATCTACATAAATTTGGTGAATGTGGACTGTGCTTGGAGTCTAGTACTATAGTTGAGGATGTACCAATGACTGATTGCTTCGTGGTCGATGATCGCTTGTGGGTATGCAAGGATACAGAAAATGGTGGCTGCTTCGTGAAAGCAAACTTTCAAATCAGATTTGTCAAGACGACCATGTTCCGAAGGATTATTGAGAATGCAACTAGATCAGAGTTTGAGAAGTGGTGGGGACTTTTTGGAGAAATGACACGTACATTACCATGTGAGGCGGATGTGGCAACTGAAGATGAAGAAGACTTTGAGTTGGTAGCAAAGGAACTGGAAGAGATTGCGCAAATGTTTGAGGGTGATTCTCAAGGAAATGAAAATAATGGAGTACCTATATCAGATGCATTGAAGAAGATTCGCTCCTCAAGTCATCGTTTATCTATAGTGGCGAAACGATCATCCATGAGAAGGATCAATGAAACTACACCAAAATCCGAGACAAGTTCAAGTACAGCAGAAGTTACAACCGGTATCTATCAGTTTGCCGTTTCATTAATCCAAAGCACTATTTCGAACCTCACGGATGAGAGCCAATCCAAGAATATCATTGCAGGCAGTTTTATTATGATTGTTTTCATGGTAATGTTCAATCTATGGACATATCAACATTTCAATAAAGCATTGTCAGATGTGAATTCTCATCTAGAGCAATTGATTCTCTTATCAAAGATGGATCAAGATACAACATGCTGAAAGTGATAATATATTTCTGCTTGTTAAATATTATTGGTGTAACTTTAAATCTGCATTCTCAGTGTAATGTATATGTTACATCTGCCTCTCACTGCAATTGTTATTTGTAACAAAATTTAGTGTCATATTGGGCTGCTCATTCTTTCATTCCTTCTAGTTTTGAATGGAATTCATCAACATCCTTAGGATCTACTTGAAGCATCATCGGTCGAGGTCCTTCACTGGCATCTTCGACTCCCATAAACTTTATATACGCCAACTTCCCTTTCTTTCCCTGTTTGACCTCTTTGGTAAAAGTCATTTGACTACTCAAGGCCACGTTGAATAACGGTTTGCCAATCTCATTCCTTAAAACTAGTCGATGCTTGTTGGTGGTTTTGTGTTTGTACAGCCGACATTTTCCCGCACCGTATTTTTGCCACTCACTTCCGTCCTTTTTCAATTTCATGGGTTTAGCTTTGACTTCGTACAGTATGTCCTCATCCGAGTTTTTCTCTTTCTCGACCTCTGCAATATTACCGTCATCGGGATTGGCAGTGGGATCATCTTCATCGACTGTGGTGGAGTTGGATGCGGAAGTTGACGGAGGGGGGATGCTACCGAAGGAAAAGGATGAAGCTGCTGCCGCGGGGGCAGGAGCAGATGCACCAAAGCCGAAGGAAAAGGATCCAGCGGGAGGAGGTGCCGAGGTCGACGAGGAGCTGGTGTTCTTGCCAAAAGAGAAAGATGTGGTAGATTCCGACGATGGAGCTGGTGCTGATGAACCCCCGAATGAGAATTTAGGTGCTTCTTTTTTCGATGGCTCTACCTTGGCAGACGTGCTTTTATTTGTGTCATCGGGATTGTTTTCAGTATTGTCATCGTTATCTTCATCATCGGTTGGTTCAATGGCAGCGACCTTGCTTTCATACTCTCGCATGGCTGATGACCAATCGACACATTGATGTATACCACCAGTCTCGTATGCTGCCACGACCCAGTCGAACAGGCCTTTATTCAATGCACTCATTTTTTGATTATATGATCCATTCTTAGAGGATGGAGGTGTAGAAAAGGTAGGGACTGATGGTGTGGACGATGCAGACTGCTTGGATTGCTCAGAGTCCGATGAGAACAAGGCCTTGGATGCAGTTTCAGTTGATTTGTTGTTTGATTGAGAAGAATTCGTAAATGAAAAGGCGGGGGCAGCTGGAGCCGTGGTTGTGGTTGCGGGACCGGCTCCGAAACTAAATCCGTTTGATGGGGCCTTGGGTTTAACAGCAGACGGAGGAGCACCGAACAAAGGCTTACTCGTCGGCGATGAAGCCGACGCAGCTGCACCAAACGAAAATGAGGCCTTCGCTGGAGTAGCCGACGAGGAGGCGAAGGATATGTTGGCAAATGGATTAGCTTTGGGAGGCGTTCCTTCTTGGGTGATGGGGGCAACAGGTGTTGATTGATTGGCACCGCCGCCCATACC
>JALLPH010000863.1:0-14000 GCA_036939855.1 Cyclotella choctawhatcheeana
CCATTTTTTTCCAGGCTAGTGTTGGGAGTGTACCCCTCTATGTGGGTAATGTAGAGTACACATCCTTATGCCGCATATGCCATTACCCACCACCTATCTAAAGTGTACCCCCCTCAAAATCCAGGCTAGTGTTAGAAAGTGTACCCCGGAGGGGGTACACTTTGCAGCACCCCACTACGATAGGAGAGGGGGCCGAGTTCTTACCATATGGTACCTTATGCTATCTTTTATGATAGATACCATGCTACTGTACACGTGCCACGCTGGCTGTGATCTGTGTTCCTGTGGAGGTGCCGGGCATATATGGTTATTGTCTCATCAACAACGATGAAGTACCTCATTGCAATCACGTCTCTTATTGTTGTAGGAGTCGCCGTAGTAGCCATAGCTCAGGTGGATGGCAAGAACTTGCGTCAAGTTGAAACTGTTGAAATGGATAGTGTTGGTGTTTCATGCATTCAGGGCAAATATTTCACATTCTGGAATTGCAACAACTGCTGCAGCGGATCTTGTTACAGATATAGCTACTGGTTTCCTTATTACTTTTTAGTATGTAACGAGGTCACCAATCCATCTAACGATGGGGGAAACGTATGGTCAGCCTCCCCTAAATGTTCGAAAAGCATGTTCCCATCAGTTTCAGAAGGCGTTCGACATACCATTGGAAAGCCCTTGACGAGAAGAGTCCAAAACCGCTTTGTAGATGGTTTGGTTTTTGATGTCGGGTGAATGTAGGGTGGGGCAAATGGTGACTTGGGCTGAATCTGACCTTCGAGATTCAATATCCTTAAGGATTAACCCTGGGCCACTAGTAAAACCCCTAACAAATTATTTTTTTTATTTTACCATCTACAAGTTGTTTTTGGACTCAGCTCGCGAGAGCATTCGATTAAGACTATTTAAGCCTATGCAAAAATGGCGGAAACATGCTTTTTGAACATTTCCCGGAAATAGGGGTAGGCTGACCATGCGGATCGCCTTGACCGAGAGCAAACAGGATTTATTTGTTGAGAACATGGACTGTTTAGAAGACAGGTTGGCAATGGTTATAATCAATGAGAAGTATACACGTGGATCGGTGGCTGTGGCGAGAGAACGGAAGGGGAGTCTATTGCCTGGTAAACTTGTGACAAGTCAACGCCACATTTTGGTTAGTAAGGTTGTGAATGAGGCTTTTAGGTTGTGCGAACAGTGCCACATAACAGCAGAGGAGAGGCGAACGATAGGGCGAGCTTCGTTTTAGTGTCAAACTACAATTTTGTAATCATTCAGGTTAGGCATTGGAAGAGTGTATAAAATTTAATGTTCATACAAACTTTAGCGATGACTTCTAAACGCATTAATGATATCACATTCTTTACCATTTAACACCCCATCCTACAATTCAGGCCCGAGATTCAATGCACCCAAAGACTTGAGGTAGCGAACTACCGGGTGAAAGCCTCCATTGTTGTGTTCTGCAACATACAGAGGAGTGGCACCATATCCACCATGCGTCCTCGCATTGAGGTTTGCGCCATGATCAATAAGCAATTCAACAACATCCTTCTGTCCAGAAGCTGCAGCACTGTGCAAAATCTGCCAACCGTCTTCATCACGTGAATCAACTGCTCGAACTCGTCCAACATCGGTAGTAGCACTTGTTGCATCTTTTTCGAGTGCGCGTTCAATGGTACTAATATCTCCATCGGATGCTGCCTTATGCAATTTACTTTGCGTTGATCGCTTCAGAGGATTGAATTCAGGCTTGTTCCAACCTCCGGGATGTAACTGCCGCCAGTGTGACTCCTCGGGGCTCTCTCGAATAATGTAAGGAGGCAGAGTTTCAAGTGATGCTGATTGTCCACCTTGATTATCCTTTAAAGCCTGTTTGTATTGTTTGTTAACGTCATTTATTGCTTCGGTATCATGATTTAGTGGATGGCCCGTTGGTTCGAAGTGGATGAATAACATGGCATAATGACGGCCTTTTAGAGGGAATGGACGTCCGTGAATGATTGAATGTGACTTTTTGTGTGAAGAAGAGATCAGAGGAACAAGTGTATATTCGGAGAGAGGTTGAGAAAAGTATTATGCCATGTATTAAAATTCTGATTTCTAATCAGATGAATGTCATGCTTACCTCAAACAATAACATATCACCAGGTTCGAGAGTAACATTATGTGCCCATCCGTCATGGTCATAAATCTCCATAGGCCACGGCTCATCAACGTCTTGTGCAATATTGATCATTGCCGATGCAACAAGCGGTAATCGATCCACATGCGGAAGCAATACTGCACCTTCCGTGTACACTCGAATACCATATAAAGATGTAGGACTGAGATCTTCGCCCGTCCAATCTTCGATAGCCTCACGTGATGCATCCCAAATTTGTTCACGCAAGGCAAACCCCCCACCACGTAATCGGCCATCATCGATACTGAGCATGTATGTTGGTGAATCCCAATGATTAATGTATGTATTCCCCGGAGGCCAATTCTCCGGTTTTTGGTTATATTGATAATTTTGATCCCAGAATTTGGTTGCTAAGTGGACTACTTTTTCGGGAGCACGGGTTTTGAGGAATCCTACTTTGGTGTAGTTTTGCATGCTATATATATAAACAATGTGTTTGATGATACGAGTTAGTTTCTTCTGGCCTGGCTGTATATATAAATGCTTGAAGTATTATTCTCTTGTCAAAACTAACCTTTGTGGTTGTCTCTGGTTCATTAACATTCGATCATACTCATAAATATCACACTGATGCCCATCCTTCTTCCCGTAGTAGGCCCGACAGCTCGTCAAGTGACGATTGTAAATACTCTGTCGGTCACCGAGAGGCTGGATTGGCATACCCTCCAAAGCCTTGGGTGTGGGGTTATGGGATGGATCAGTATTGTGTGGAAGTTCCTGGTAGTTTGTGGATATTCGTCGAAAGATGGGAAAGGAGACATCGATTCCGTACGAGGTGTCGTCGGTATCGGCTGCGAAGACTGTTGATGATGCTTTTGTATCTGTATTTGCCAGAGCGACGAGGAGAGCAAGCAAGAAAGCGCGATTTGAAATATTGGTCGTCATGTCTTTAGTTCATTAGTGGAGTACTATTGCAGAAAAGAGAAATGCAATCTCTATTTGCTGTATGATTTATGGCGTACGAGAGAGGGATAACAGAGAATGAGAACCGCAATTATCTCTTGCGTCCTTTGTTCAGATTGAACCCGAACCCTGATTTGTTGGCTATTGGCTGCCAATGAAGACAGAAAGCAGCACCATTGCATCATAGTCATTGTTGGCATGACCCAAGTAACTAATGCTTCCTTGCTTTGCACGAAGAGAAACCTTACGCTGTCTCTTTTGTTGTCACATCGCTGCCATCGCATATCGCATCATCGTCGGTAGAGTTGTTTCGTTTCACGAGGGCAACTTTTGCGCGGAGAGCGCACAATGAATCTTATGAGATTCAAAGATTTACACATAGACTTAGCTCTTTTGTGCGCACCACGCACACGCATCACACGATGGCTTGGAGCAGCTTTGGCGCCAAATCCATCAATGAAACGACGAAGACCACAAACCGCAAACACCTCCCACACCACCCATCAATTTCATCATGGGAAGCAAATCCAAAACCAAAGCAGCAGATGCAGAGGAGCGATTCTCCTCCTCTTCCTCTCTCGCTGATACCATAATCGACACCATCCGATCCAGCAGCGACAATGGCAAATCCATGGAACTGAAATCGCTGCGAAAGACCGTGCTACACATCACACATCCCAACGATGCTGACGAGAAATCGACCAAGAAGATTTTTAAGAGTGCCGTTCAGGCTTTGGAGGGCGGTGAGTAGTCGTCCACTGTGTTATTAACTGTTCTGGATAAAAGTTTGTATAGGGTGTACTTACATCTTACATTCAAACTGCTGACGAAATATATTATCCAGACGGCCGAGTTTCCGTGAGTGCCGATGGAATTGTCAAGCTATCCAAGGCTGAACGAACCAACAATACTGCAAAACAGAGCAGCAATGATAATGATGATGAACCGTCCAAGAAAAGGAAGGACAAGAAGAAAAAGAAAGACAAGCGCAAGGAGAGAGACGAGAACGAAGATGATAGCGATCGAGACACAACGGCGTTGGCAACATCTAAAAAGTTAAAGACATCAACTCAAGAATCAAATGAGCCTGATGATCAAGAAGACAATGATTCGAATAATCAACAACCGGCTAATACAGACAATACAGCAGACAACAATGATGATAATGATGCAATCGACAACGCACCCGACAAACACAAACCATGCAAAGGAAATCCCAACGGCATAACTCGACTCTTCCTAGGCAATCTCCCCTTCGCCATCACCGACTCCACCCTCAACGACCACCTAAACTCCACCATCACACATATTAAATGGATCACCGACAAGGAAACCGGTAGATTCTACGGATCGGCATTCTGCGAGGTTAAAACCTCCGTGGATGCCGCGAGGGCCGTCTCGGAAATTAATGGGAGCAAAGTTATGGGACGTCCCATTAAAATTAATTACGCACCAATTAAACCCGGTCAGGAGAATGATTGGCCACCGAAACAACGTGTGATTACCGGGGGTAAACTCGCAAACAATAACAATAACAATGCATCATCCTCGGGACAGGCGGGCGGGACGGGAGTCAAGGCCATGTCCGTCAAACCCGAGGGATGTTGTAAGCTCTTTATTGGGAATTTGAGTTACGACCTAGACGACGATGGGATACATAAATTTTTCATGAGTGTGGATGCCGAAATCAAGTCGGTGCGATGGCTACATCATAAGGATAGCGGTGATTTTAAGGGGTGCGGGTATGTTGATTTTTGGAATACGGAAGCTTGCGATAAGGCGGCTAGTTTGAATGGGAAGAATTTGCTTGGAAGACCGATTCGGATTGATTGGGCTGAATAGATGTAATATTGTAATATTGACAATGATTAAGTTTCAGGGTTTTGAAAGAGAAACATAGAGCCAAGTACTCATAGAAGAAGAGGTATTTACTCGAACCAATAAATAAAAAAATGGACACAACAAAGTTGATCTTTAAAATCTTATCCATTTCAGAAATCTATTGCATATCTTGATATCCCAGTAGTGATCTCCCTACTACCTATTACTACTGTTGTATGTAACGAAAAAGTCGAGAAGCCTGAGACAGCCTTGCCTGACACCTCAAAGTACCTCTCGTGAAGTGTACCCCTCTAATATGAGTAAAAACCCCTCTTGGGGTTAAGCCTTGGAAGTTTTCAGTGTCTAATACTGCTAATGTCAACCCCCCTCTGTAGACTGAGTGAAGTACTAAATACCCCCAACAAGTGTACCCTTCAAGCGAGGTTCTGAGGTCTGCCACCATTCACGCTCGAAGTCATTTATCGATCGTGCCATCGCTTCCGCAGCCTTTGCCCCATTGACAATGATGGCATCCAACAGTCTCTTGTCTCGCTTATTCTTCTTATTCATCCCTCATCATCATGGTGAAGAATTCCTCATACACATTGGCGCTCCTAGTCAGCATAATCTTGTCCTCATCATGCTGCCTCCTCTGTCATTCTCACGTCGATCATCATCATCGTCATCTTCACGCCCGACACGATGGACATCATCGCGACTATCATCATCATTATGGCATTGCCAACACTGACAGCGTGGCATCCGATTTCTCCTCACACGGAAAACCCGACGTGTTCGATTCGTGCCTTATCGCGTGTTATCGAGATATCGTCGATCGATACGGGAAGGAATTTGCCAATGCCCTTCGATCGGATGGGTTCGTGTTTGAGACTTGTAATGACGATGACGATGATACTGCAGCAACAACTTTGGAGGATTACGCGACAATTGATTCGAGAACACGTCAGCGTAATCTACAACGAGTCCTCGGAGCGACGAATCAATTGCATCGACTGTGGGTGGGATCAACTCGGAGCGATGACGACGGTAGATTGCACATACCTTACAGAATCAAATCGACCAGTGCATTCGATCAGGAAACGAGAGATACCATTGCATTGGCATTGAGGGATATAGAGGATGCCACGAAAGTCATCAAGTTTGTGGATAGGACCGATGAAGTGGAGTACATTTACTTTTCGTATGAGGTGAGTAAGGACATCATGTGGCAATGATTCATTGACTTGCTTTTTTCCAATTGTAAATTCTCTATAACAACTTTTCGTCTACTACTCCTCTGAAAAAACAGACATACTACGCAAACATCTGCGCCTCCAATCTCGGCAAACAAACCAACACAACCACCAAAATATACCTGGGATGGTGTCGCGAGTCCAAGCATCGGGGGAACATCATCCACGAAATTATGCATGCATTGGGATTTTGGCACGAACACTCCAGGCCCGATCGGGATGATTACTTACGTATACATTGGGAGAATGTGATGGAGGGGGCGGAACGTAATCTCGAAAAGGCGGAGATGATAAATTCTCTGGGTAGCGATTACGATTGTGAGTTTTTACGGATTATATGTATAGTATATTTGAATTGCTAGTGTTTTGAAATGACTAAACGTTTGTTTTAACATACATATGGACTCTCTTTTCAATGCGAAAAAAAAACAGACTTGAGCATAATGCATTATCCATGGAACGCGTATGCTATCAACTCTACCATGCCTACAATGGTGAATACAACATTAATGAATAAGTGGGAAACTATTGGTGAGGTGCTTTTGAAATTCTTGACACTGTAGTACATAATATATATACCTGTCATTCCTCATCTGCTTCCCGTAACATTGTTATAGGTCAAAGAGTTAAGTTAAGTGACAGAGATACCAATCAACTACGATTATTATACCAATGCAAATCAGGTCCAAGGGATGGATCATCAATAACTGTCGACAATTTATGCTCGGAAGATTGTCCCTGTTGGGAATATGCCATGGGTGAATGCGAATCGGACGATGAATGCATGGGAGGACTAGTTTGCGGAGATACCCCAACATCTTTACCGGTACCAGAGTACCGTGATCGGTTGCCGTTGTATCCTCATACATCTGGTATAATTCAATGCGATGAATACTGTCATTCTATGTGTTGTCAATTTCCAGATAATATAGTTGCTTGTCCAGAGGTAAGAATAGTACGAATGTTTGCGTGTGTTTTATATATTGTACTTCAACCTGAGTCTTTTGCATATGTCTGCAATTTATTTGTCAAAGACATGTAATACAGCGCCACCGAACGACATCCCTGATATTATACCTACAAAAATGTGCATTCAACCAGAAGATGGTAAGTTTGATGAAATGAATTGATAATATTCTGAGGCAACCAGTTACTATTTGTATATAACTGAATATTGATTATACTATCTTTCAGTCACAACTACCACAACAGTAGCTACATCAGTCACGGGAGCAACAAGAGGAACGACTACTACAACCACCACCACAACTACGACCACCACAACAACAGTCCCATCCAAGTGGTATATAGACTGGTCAATATCGAAATGTGTAAAAGACTGCGTAGGTCCAGCTCCGTGTGGTGGATTTGGACAATATGTTGCTTTCCATGACTCCGTCGAGAAATGCTGCTCCGCTCACTTGTACTGGATGAGCTTTTCAAACTGGTAAGTAATTAGATTTATTCGGAGGGTGTATTCATTTGGACACAAGACTCACTAGAGGCTAGCCATACCATCCCAAATGAACCCGCTAGTGCAAGTCCAACGACTTTACGTCCTTCCAAACAACCCATCACATTACATCCAGTTACACCATTCCCTTCATCTAAGCCGGTCACTAGTGCTCCTTCTAATCGCCCTGTTTCAACAACAAATAAGCCATCCAAGTATCCGACTCCCAAACCTAGTAGCAAACCTTCAACGAACAATACTTCATTTTACATTGACTGGAACGTTTCAAAGTAAGTCATACTTGTTAGACTTTGAACGGATTTCTTGCCACTTCAAACTGGTTTCTAAATTCTCTGCTGATACTTGTCATCTCTACAGGTGTGTTCAAGACTGCATAGGTCCAGCTCCTTGCGGAGGATTAAAGCCTTCATGGGTAGCAGGCTACCCTAGTGTTGAGATTTGTTGCAGTAACATGTCATGGAAACCATTCAATGAATGTAAGTAAGCAGTGGTGATGCTGAGAGTTTGTGCTTATATTTACGTCATTGCTTACATGTGTGGTGTTCGTGATAGGCTCCAATGTACCCGAGGCTCCCATGCCGACAAGGATGCCCACCCCCAAACCTACTGCCAACCCAACAACATTGAGTCCCTCTAAACAACCAGTAACTGAAGCTCCTTCATTAAGGCCAACGGCTAAGCCTTCAAACAGACCGACAACCCTGAGCCCTTCGAAGCAGCCAGTCAGTTCTAGCCCAACAACATCAAGTCCATCTAAACAGCCTATCAGTGCTAGTCCAACAACTCAACTGCCATCTGAACAACCAGTGACAGAATCTCCTTCAGCAAGGCCTACATCTAAGCCTTCTAATAGCCCAACAACGCTTAACCCCTCTAAGCAGCCACTCAGTTCTAACCCAACAACATCAAGTCCCTCTAAACAGCCTATCAGTGCTAGTCCAACAACTCAAAGCCCTACCAACAAGCCTGTCTCATCAAGCCCTGTTACGCAATCCCCTTCACTTCGAACAAACAGCAATGCACCCTCAAAGCATCCAGTGACTGATACCCCCACAAAGAAGCCCTCTGCACGGCCAACACCCTACCAAAGCAGTAAGCCATCAACTAATAGCAATCGCTGGTAAGTTTTCTATGTGATACGTAACTCTAATTAAACCAAATCTCTAACCAGAACTCTCTTTTATTTGTTGACAAACTGTATCATCACAGGTATCCTGGGACGAGCAAATGCCTTAACGATGGCAATGAACCAAGCTGGCAACATAACTTATATACTTCTGCGCAACAATGTTGCTCCAGTCATTTCAGGTATGTCACTTGTCTTGAAGTTATATACCACAGTGTAACATCTTGACTCATATGTCGTATATGTTGCATCTTTGCGCTTTTAGCTGGGACCTAAACAACTGTCTTGGAGTCGAACAACAACCAACCTACAAATGGTATGCAAACTGGTCGATGGGGAAATGCGTTCAAGACTGTAAGAATAGTTCAGGAGGATCTTGTGGAGGTCTGGTCCCAGGGACATATGTGATAACTCATAGTTCTGCTGAAGCATGTTGCAATGCACACATGTCATATCTTCCTTTATCCCAATGCAAATACTGACATCGACTCCGCGCAATTGAGTTTAAGCTTTTATAGAGAGTTAGAAGATCAGTTTTAATTTTTGTCTTGTGCTAAGATTATTTGTCTTCGCCAATTTAGGTCTATCTGTACAACTTCTTAGTTACAAAAAAGCATTGCGAATTACCAATTAACAATTTACAGAGCATTTCGTTCGCAATACCTCCCCCCCTTTAACATTTTGAAACATTGAAGATTCTAAAACAAAAAGTCTATATTTCTTTGACCAACTTCGACAGTCTAATTGTTTTCTTTTCTTCGAAAAGATTATGATACCGAGGGAGGCTCTACTCCAACACTCTCTGGTTCCGCCTCATCATTACGCCAAGACGTCGACTGTTGTTGCTGACTCACACCATCTCTTTTGCTTCGACACCTCTGATAAATTGCAATACAAGACACGGCGACAATCAGAAGTACCAACCACGATCCCAACAACGAATAGATTAAATTCCGTTGGTCCAAGGTGTAATACAGATCGTACAGATGCACTCCCCTGTAAATCTGCCAAAATCCACAAAGTAAGAGAGATGCACCTAGCAGACGATGTCCCACTTCAAAGGCGACTCGTCGAGAGCTCTTTTTAACACTTTGCTGCGTAGTGTCATTATTATTATCGGGCTCATTGGTACTGCTGTTTGGTTTCGCCGGTCGAAAGAGCCCAACCAACACTTGCACAGATGCCAGTATGACCATGGCAAGTCCCATCCGTTTATGAGGACCATTGAAATGCGGATACCCCTCTTTTTGAGTGTAAACGATGGCAATCGTTACGGCAACTACCGTGAATGCGTATGCGATGCCATTCAGCGTTGAGTGTATTCGAAACCAAATGCCGTCGGCGGGAAGAGAGCGGCGGAATACGGATGACATTACGGCCAGTGGTACGAATATACCCCAGGCGAAGAAGCCTAGCCAGCCGTGGACCTTCCATGGTGTTGTTTCGGGGGAATCACTTTCTTGGAGAATTCGATCAAGTGACATGGTGATGTTGTGTGGCGGTGTGGAAGTGGGAAGTGGAAGGTGAAGAGATTTTCGAGAAGTTGAGATTTACCTCTGATGATCTTTAACAAATTCAAGGATATCTGAAAATGTCTATGTTTTTACTCGAAATAAAAGCTTGATATAGAAATACATAGGTAATTCATATAATGGAATAAGATTCAACTGGACAGGGCAAGCAACAGAGCATTGTCATTATGTAATGACATGAATTTAAGAGCTCACTGTACATGTTGCATTGTTCCAAGTAATGTCGTCAATTACAAAATAAGTCTGCAACACTATTTTGTAAGTTCATTTTCTCTCAACTCGACCTCAAAAACAATTTCAACATGTATCTAGTTTTCTTAAATTCACCATTATCAAATATTGGGACATCATCTGACAGCCATGACACTGTTTAAAGACTCGGCAGTTTCTGAATGGACCAATTTTGGCTTTGTATCTTCGTATTTCCCACTTTGTTCACCCGTTGGAATCAACAAGTAATCATCCACAACCTGCATCATTAATGGATCCGCCGACAATACCTGCTGCGGTTGCTGTTGCAATTCCTCCCCTCTCTTCTCCAAACACAACTTCCAAAGAATCGCCAACCCAAAGCACAATCCCTCCGCCACATACGCAGTGGCATACACACTCGTATCATTCAAAACATACACATCGTGTCCAAAGTACCATAAATCCCACGACCCGTTATTGTAATAACTGTGTACGACGCTCCACAATCGTGAGGTGTACCATGCGGCAATAATAACCTCCCACGACAGAATGTGATGCCAATTTTCCCCGGTCTTTCGATGTATTGTGTAGAATAGGTAAACTATTCCCGGATGACCCAATGTATCCAATACATGCGATAGCAATTTGTACATGTATGCCTCGTACGTATCGAGAATGACGTAGGAGTTGTAACCGTCGTCAATCATTATTTCTCGAACGACACGTTGTACGATCCATCCCGGCATATTCCTATACAAGGCATGGCAAAAGTTGCCATCGGTCACGTATTCATTAAGGATGGCCGCGTACCAGCCCAGACAAATGGCCACTCCCTGCAGAATAATGAATTTACGAAGAAAGGCCGATCGCGTGGGAATGTAAGCGAGAGAACAGAGGTGGAACCAGACGGTGTAGCCGCGATTGAGGTATAGAGAGGTGGGGAGCAGGGGTAGGAGCAACAGGAGGGCGGGGAGGGGGATCGTCCACCGTCGTTGGAATGTGCTGGCAATGACTGAGCTTTCTATCGGGGGTGTCTTTGAGACGAGTAGTGGACTTGCTGGTGGCCGGCACATTATTCTGCTGTCTTGGATTTGGTTGGATTAATATTTTTGTGTAGATTACAAAACCATTCACTCTCTTCATTGGATGGACATTGATGGGCGACGACGACGGATCACACGATGACGAGGCGAGAGTAGGCCTTTCGGTTTAGGGGGCCAAAATTAACGCTCGCCCGACAATGACAATCCATCGCCGCCGCTTCCCCGAATTAATCACCCCGTCGGCATCAGCGGCATTTCGACAGCAATAACGTCAAAGAGGCTTTGACTGCACCGCATCGTGGCTCTGCTGTGCTGTCGTTATGGGACCAGATGTTGAATAACAGTGCTTCAATCCAACCAAAAGATTTTGATTGTCGACCAATTGGCTATGTTGCTATGTACCAACGAGAAGAAACTGCAACAATGAAACACATCCCATTCCTCTGCCAGTCTGTCGGCGGTCAAAGCTTTTAGAAGGTGAGAGGTTGATTAGAGTTATGAAAATTGTGCGGTATTTCTTTTACAACGTCATTTATTATGCATTGTGCTGCTTTTTCACATTCTAAAGTCGAAGCAGAGTTTTCCTACATCAAAGGGCATGCTAGAATACATAGTTGACCGGATATTGTCAAACAGATATCACAATAACATCTACTGCATGGCATAACGGATGTACAGATGATCATAGTCCGATATCAACAGGATGTTTTCTAAACCTTCAATGCGGGCATAACAATCAGTATTCGCTGAGAGAGAGAGAGAGAGAGAGAACATTAACATTTGATGACATTGATTGGCAAGACATGTGGGGAATGTATTTAGTTTTTGATATTGTATCAACTGATTTGTGAGCCTTTGTACACATTGGATAGACAAGAATTAGAAATACTGGTAATGTATATGCTTAGAAACAATCTCGAGTATAAGTTAATTCTTTAATACATAATGAACTTGAACGATATTCATACTTGTTTTTACTCAGAACATGAACAGTGTGCAATGCCCTCAAGCTTCCTTCTTTCGTCGTCCATTCATCTGCTCTTCTGATGTTCTTGTTATCTAAGATCCTATTTCTCAAGCAATTTCAATTCTTTTTTGCTTTGACGATAAAACCAATTATCCACCTGTGCATATATGTATTCATTTATCGAATTGAGATTATACTTGTCCAAAAGTAAGATGAGGTTCGATGATTCACTTACTTTTGTTTGTCTACCCGTAGGTTTTACTCTTTGGTATTATATATTTGCATCCAGCCCAGCCGTGGTGTTTCATACGAAAACCAATGTTCAATCTGACTATCCGTAAGCCGTGTTACAGACGCAAGCTCTGCCTTCTCTTCTTTCTGTTCGGCGTGCATTCTATTCAGGTGAGAAAGTGCATTGAAACTCCTTTGTTCTCGTACATACTTCTTCAACCAATACTTGAACCAATCACGAGTTTGTGATAGAGTAAGTCCCGTAGCTGAGGCTATTTCTTCTATCGTTTCCGTTGCGGGGTATGGATTCAATTTATTTTCATAGAACCACTTCTCGATACGGCGAATAATAGACGGAGGATTATTGGGGACAGGTTTAACATCAGAATCATGATCATCATCTCTTTTGAGAATGTTATCATTATCAGTTTTTCTTCTCTTGACATCTCCCTCTAGTTTGCACTCGGCAGTCTTTTTTGTCTTCTTTACTTGTATACCAATACCATCGTTCATCAAGCTGTCCCTGGGCCGAAATTCCACTTCTCTGCCCTCTACCCCATAATATGGGGCAAGTGCAAGCCACATTTTCCTCTCAAACTCCAATTCAGCTTCGTCGGACAAGGTGACTGAGGAGTGAATTGAGTTTGTTTTGATGCTGATGCTTGACTCAATAATATCATTATCATTCGCAGCCATGGTTTGAACGTCGTGTATTATAATTGCTCTAAGGTTTGGTGTTAGGTGTCACGAGTCACGATGGTGCTCAATTCATTCTCCCAAGGCCAGGCATTCTCCGCAAAATTTTCTCCCGATACGCAGCGGTAACTGTTTCTTCCCTAATCTTCTCCGAAATTTTTTCCGGGTTTGTTCTTGCTTGGAGAGTGTAGAACACAAGAGGCCTTTCTCTCCGTCTGATGTTCTGGTAAATGAGGCTGTGGGAATCAACATATTGAATGATGATGCAGTTTGAGCAATCCAACAATCAACCATGCGCAATAGCTAGAAGAAGTAGCTAGAGCTAGATAGAGCACAATGCAAATACGTTGTATTTGTTACGTTGTATTTGTAACTGTAGTACAATCATGTGATTGTGTTTATTTCTATTGTGAAGAGTATTTAATTTAACAACCTGAACAACTCTCTAAAATGGTTGTTCAAGTAGTAATGCACCATCATCATTGTCATTCGTAGTACCCTCCATTACCCTCACTGATGCCTTTATTCAGAATTGCACCACTGTATCTTTGATAAGAATAGCTCAATTACTGTTGGAAGACTA
>JALLPH010000864.1:0-21812 GCA_036939855.1 Cyclotella choctawhatcheeana
TGTATGATGCCACTTGGAAATTGCGGGAAAATGTATGATTTTGTCCCTTGATGGATTGGATCGAAGAGATTTCCTCCGAGCGATCTTGAGTCTTGAGAAGAAAGTAGAGAGGACATGGCATTAACATTAGTGGTGGTATATTCCACCCCTTTGTCGCCACTCAGTATCAATGGTGATCAGTCTTTCCATTATATTGCTTCTACAAAGTTCTGTCATCTACTCACAAAGCATCAGCAGAATATTGGGACGATGACGATGAGGGAAGGGGAAGCGTCAGCATTGCCAATGCCCACACACCTCCTGTTGTTTGAGAGTTGAAGTTGAAGATGAAGGCACTGTCAGTGTCTTGTCGCTTTGTTGTTACATTTGTTATCAATGCTGTTCTTCTCATAAAGAGCAAATGATTGCTCTCCTTCTCTGTGCTGTGTGCTGTGTACAAGGGGATGCCTGCTCTAGGTTCCAGAAGCGAAGACAGTGTTAAGTGTTTGTAGTTTGTACGTCTGCAATTCCTGTAGTACTAGGCTACGTTCCTTTTGTTGCAGGTTTTTGTTACAACATTTATATCTGAGAACAAATCAAGGAGGGTTGTTATTTTTGACGACTGTTTATGTTTTATGCAGCATCCCTGATATATGTAGCCAGATGATATTGATTGTTTTTTGACATGAATGAAATGAGTCAGTCACTTATTGCTGATACCCAATAACTATGTGGAGGAGATAATATGCTCTCCTTGTATGAGCAACTGTTTTACCTACTGTGCTGGTGAAGTTGAAATAATGATAATTAGAGTTGCCAGAACTCAAAAAAAGCCACTGGTTTTGTTTCGGGCAAGCAACTGACATTGATATTGGTAGCTTCATACAAATGTCATCAACATTGTTGGGGGAAGAAAACACCAAATATATAACAATCTGCTGTCTGATATACTGAGTCTTGAGTCTTCGTGGCTCAAAGTCAAACTTAAAGGCCAAAGGACATATTTCTGATCTGAACAACATGCATAAAGACATTTAAGTGCATTTCAAGTCAAGTGTTCAGCTTATTGTTTTAATATGGAATTGCTTCATGATCATGATATTGGTGACGACGGACGACATGGGACTTGGCCATTCCAATTACAAACTGTTGGCTCTTCAACCAGAGCGCTGCATAGAAAAGTCTGCCACTTGTCCTGTGTACTTTCCTAGCATTTTTGATGACAACAGTTGATGTCTCTTCAAGAGTTAATTGTTAAGTAGGGATCAAACTCATACACAGCGACCAGATGATGACAAGCAGTTTCAATAAAAATCAATATTGCAGCTCAAGCAACGATCTAATCTCAAGTATTCACAGAGTGACATTTTGATTAGTGATTGTACGAGTGGACTTAATTTGCAAAACCTTGATTACTTAAATTATAGTATGAAGTGTCTTCATGCTTGATGTGTGAGAAATATTGATTGTGAAAGGATTATTGCTTGAATTAAAGTAATGGTTTATTGCTTATGGAGGTTTGTTTCAAAGACAGAGAAATCCATATTTGAAATAATTGAAGCCACCCTAAAAATTTCACGTGAAGCAAATGAGTTCAATACTCTGTTTCAGCGATAGATTAAAAAGGACGAAATTGATTGATTTAAACTAGAGAGATGCATAGAAGAAGAGCATTGATCTCAGATTCAGATAGCTACGCTATATCTGGCTGGAGAAGAACTGTAAGCAAGTACTCAACAAGAGCCACAATAAGTAGAAGAATTCCACTTGGATTGTTTTGACAGAGAATACATACCATGGTGTGATGAGCTGCTGAGAAAAGATCTTAGTCAAATTCTGCTGAGAAAAGATCTTAGTCAAATTCTTCAGCCTGCACACTATACACCGTTGCAACTTGATGTTAGGTAGGCTTCTTGAGAGACAAAAAAGGATATAACATTTTGCAATCAAAGACTCAATGTGAGAAAGAGTCTCTAATAAAGTTAGCTGCAGTCAGCATGTAACTAGACTAGGAGGGCATCTCTTCTTTCCGCCACCACGGATTCCAAACTTTTGATCCAACTTTTCAGCAGGCTGATCCGCCATGTCTAATTTAGCTCTGAGCATATCCTGTAGCCGCCTATAGCAGTTTATTTCATCTTTTTCGGTAAGCCATTCTTCAGTTCCAAAGAAGTATGCAAACCGCGCCTTTAATTTTGCGGTGAGCTTCGATACCATTACTCGGAGTTCTTCTAGACCAGAGAACACAAATTCATCGTTCGGAACGCACATCACATTTTTGTATTGACACAACTCCTCACTTATAGTGGTTCCAAGGTCAGAAACTTCAAATGAAAGAATGAAGAACACCTCATCAAACAAGGGTCGCATCCTTTTGTACATTTTGAGTATGTCCAAGTCGTGTGACGTTGTCACAAGATGTGCTTCAATATTCACATCTTTCCCACTTTGCTGTATTGGATCATCTGGCCAAGAACCTGTCATGTAGGCATAATCCGAGAAAGGTGCGAAGAGACCCATAAGCCAATTGATTGATGTTGTCCTATAGGTGCGAGGAGGCGACACTTGTATGATATGAAAATTCTTAGAAAGTTTTGGATCGGCAAAAGTTAGCGTTTCATCATTTCGATTAGATGGTTGTCTATCGAAACCTTGTTGTTGCCCTTCATCACGTTTACCAGCAGCCTCCAAGTATAATTTGTTGACATCTCTATGATACCCCGCTATTATGTTGAGCAACCGTTGATGTCTACTCCATCTATTCATTAATTCGAGCAGCATTTGGCTGAGAGCTGCCAGATTCTCAGGCGACAAAGGTCTTTCAGCCGGATCCCAGTCTCCTCCAATGGAGCTACTATAAGGTGGATCTGTAGATTGTAGACGCCTATTCTGAGTTGATGCAGGGGCAACTAGTTCTTTCCATACACAGGGAGCAACTTCTTCTGCAACCAAGTTTTTTGTTGCATCTTTTACCAAAGCATCTATTGTATCCTTTTCGTCCACTGTCACCCCCTTGACTTCGCCACTCTTAACCATTTCTTCTATATTGTCTTTTAATGCCCTTGCAATAAACTGATGCAATCGTTTTGAATCAGCTGGACCTTTATAATATTCCACTAGATCCTCGTAGGTGAAGAATATTCTATTGTTATCATCCTCAATATGTCTCTCCATCCAAAATGACACAAAGCGTCGATATAACATGATTTGCGAAGGTAATTGATTGTCTCTCCATTTGAGCCATAGTGCATGCGTGTCTTGTTGGTGTTGCGGGTCTTTGGAGGAGCCTGCCGGCAAATGATTTCTTAGTTCATACCTTAAGATAAATGGTGAATAACTGTTAGATGAAGTGCTTGGCAACAGAAGATACTATTGTATTTTGTTGTGCAAACAGTTTGAATGTCATGGTCAACAAAAACTCACACTTCATTGAAATATGACGGGATGGCATGAATTGGATTCCTTAGTATAACAATGGCTAGCGGAATTTCGCTATCCCAGGATGCCTGAATTTATAGTAAACACAGCAAGTTTATTATCATGTTCAAGGCGATGATTCAAAAGTGGTAAGCGAGTAACGACTTGTGCATTAAAAAGAACACAACAGCTCTTACCAATTTACCAGAAGTATGCGGGAAGTGAGTTTTCACACCAAATACCTCACCCTGCCCCCCTCCTCCAAACGAAGAGCTGCTGCCTCCCAACTGTTCCATCTTGTACAAACTTGGACTCACTGACGCTTCACCAACGGACAATCCAGAAATCATTTCAACCAAATATTTGCTAAATATTTTGTCACCGCTTCCGGGGAAGGAGGCCAGATACGACGGACGCTTCAATATGGGCGTGGTGGGAAGCGTGGGGTTAGGAATGGTAGACAGGAGGTTAGGCGGGCAGTTGGATGACCAGTCGAGTCGCCGTCGATATTCATGTTGCGACGATGACGACTTCAGTTTCGATAGGTGATTGTGATGGGACAGAAATAATAGGATCCATATTGAGAATAAGCAAACGGCGAGCAAGATTCTGGGTAGGATTGAGTGCGTTTTTCTGAGTTGACTATTGTCCATTGGTTCTATGTTTTGGCCAGCCTAGCTAGTGGAGTTGGTGGCTAGTGATAGAATGGTGGACCTTGCTTGACGGACGGACGTACCATACGAAGGACTTCGTCATGGCCATGTCGACGGTCGACGGGCCACGGGCGGGCCACGGGCGACGGGCGACGGGCGACGGGCGAAGCTAACAATCGTCAATCGTATCGTAAAAAATCGATTGCGATTGCGAGGGGGATTTTCCTGTCCAATTTCCACACAACACCAGCAATCAGCCAACTTGAATATCCTGACAGTGGTGGATATACTGATTTATTGAACAACTAGATATATGCATTGGGGGGCTTTTGACGGGCCCTACATGCATGAAATGGAAATGACCATTTCTCATTAGTCAGTTTTCAGCCGTGGATTTTCATTTTCCTACTTCCACTTCCAAGCATACTATACTCATATTCAGACACTTACAGATGATGTTACCAAGTTTTGTGCTGGTATTCCAACTGCACAGCAGTTTAAATGGGTAAACTACACAGCATCTAACCCTGCACCCACTTACCGTCACTGTGGAGGATGCTGGTTTGTAGCAAACCCATGGCCAATTTCTTCCATCCCAAGGCTTTTGTATTTGCTCAGAGTACATACGGACATTAGTCGAACTTAATTGCTTGTATACATGTCTTAAGATGAGAAGTACTACAGCCACAATAGGTACTGTGGTACCATTCTGTTTGCAATGGCATTACTTAATTTAATATTCCTGATGTGACAATCGGTAGTGAATTTCAATTTGAAAGATTTACCGCAACCTCTTCAGCTGAGAGATTGCTGCACCATCAACAATATCAATGGCCAATAAGCGATATGAGCTGGTACTGGATACCCTGTAGGAGGAACTCGTAAGAAATTTCTGGTTTGCTCCGTCCCTGCACCCACTTACCGTCACTGTGCTAGGAAACAAATTACTTTACTTTACTTCTACTTTACTCCATATTACCTCTGTTACTCCAAATTTTATGTGGTTCTCTTCCTTTTGGCGTAAGTAAAGTGAGAACAGTCATGTGAAGTCATGACTGCAGTCATGCTGGGGGTTGAAGTTCAAGTTGAAGCTTTAGTCACACTTATGTCACCTTACCGTGTAACTGAAACCAGAGGAGGAGAAGGAAGAGTAGGCGCTGCAAGGCAGATTTGAGTTTTAATGCTTATTTACATGTCAGTTAGTCTATTGTTACCACACAAATAGAAGTACTAGCTGTTATAAGCATCATATAGCCTTGCTTTGTTGCTTTACTTCACTTCACTTTACTTCTGCTGAGTTACTTTACTTTCACAGATATGGATGAAGCCGAAAATATTACTTTTACTTTACTCAGGTAAAGTGGGGTAATTACTCGTCATTACCAGTAAACCACGGGTTTACTTTACCTCGGGTAGTTACTTGTGACTTTGGGGGTAAAGTAATTTGTTTCCTAGTCACTGTGGAGGATGCCGGTTTGTAGCAACCCCATGGCCGATTTCGTTCATCCCAAGGCTGTTGTAACGTAACCACCAGTGGAAGAAACGTACCTACATTACAGATCAGGCCGTGAAAACATACCTACATAAAATCTTGAAAACGTACCGAGTGCGTTTTCTAAGGCAATTAGGGAGCCTGCCAATTAGGATTTTTTTAATTCTGATTAGAAGCAGCTTCTGGTCAAATTGACCTGTACAGGGGAGCCTTAGAAGTCCTTGTTCCCTGCTGACAACCATGACTTCTCCCATTGTTAAACACCTGTCCTGTTGTTTCTGCCTACCATTTCTGAGATTTATACTACAGTGATCTGCTGCAGCAAAGTCGAAAAAAAGACTGAGCACAAACTCAGCCAAATCTATTAATTCCTCCAATCAACTTCACCAGTAACTTCCCTACAAAATTACCCAAGCTTGGTTTCGCCCGCATCAGCCTATTTTCATCAAACTAAAAGTTCAAGGCTTATACGTTTATCATCTTCAAGAAGATTATGATATGACAATAGCAAATTCCTTTAGATTGCCTTACTTTCCTAGTTTTTCATAGGGTCCCTTTAATTTTGCAGTGACGAAAAGTAACTGTATATTGAGGTCTTATTCTAAATGATGAGGTCATTAGATCACCCCAAAGAGATCATGCTTTATAAATGTAGAAGCATCAGCTGATGTATTGAGGTTGAGATTGTTAATGTACAGGGTCTAGAGAGTTATGTCAAACAACAAATAATTTAGAATAACGATTGATCATAAAGGGCAGTAAAAACTGAAGATGAGGTATTGTATAGTAAATATCCTGTAGAGAGGGCATTGTGAAGAGCCTTTGATACCGGCTTATGTTTACAACACAGATGAGAGTGCCACCGCTATGGAAATACATATCAGATAATTTAGAAAAAAGTTTGGTTTTCTACAGGTAGGATCTCTCCTCGAATTATTGACTTTGGTGCAGCTGTAGACAGAATTGTTCTTAGATATTATGTAAAACATGGTTGGTTAGATCTATATGATCAGTTAATATGCATTTACCTTACGTGAAATTGTATATGCAGCATTTTTTCTTGTGATGTAAATCTGTTTTTCTTGTTGCCAATAGCCTAGTGCTAAGCTTCATCAAATCATTTATCAACCCATTTCTCCAATTCACTTCTAACAGTCAGCAGAAGGGAGGATACCAACCCTTCCATTTTCATCAGCCTTATTAACAATGCCTATCATCTTCTGTTGCTCCATCATTTCAATACTTTTTCTAGGACTGGAAGTACGTAAACTCCCTCCTGGTTGATTGGAATTGTCACTGTTTTCTCCAGCTACATGCAACATATCCTTACGTAATACCGATGCCATGGCGGATATTGTGCGGTATTTACCCTCGAATGATTCTTGCTTCTGTAATGCAGATGGTAGGTAATCGGTTGCAGAAGTAGTCTTGGCATTGTTCGGATCGTGTAATGTGCAAGATGTCAATGCGGCATCTTTCAAACTTAATGTGCCGTGGACATTTCTCTGATTCAAGTCTAAATCACTGAAACCTGAAAACCCAGAGTATTCTGTAGATGCATCATTCGAAGGGTCTGAGACTAGACTGATGTCATCATATAATTCTTGCAATAATTGATCGATGGACTGCTGGTTGAAAGTTGTCGCGTTATTGCTGCTTGGTTTATTTGACATGTTGTCAGTTTTCTGCACGTCTCTCTTGAGAATGGAAGATGGAGAGGAAAGTGATGGTTCAAACATATTTCTTTGTTGAACATCTTTCTCATCTTCATTCTTCTGTCTACGTTGATAAATCAAAAATGACGTAGTGGTTACGAGAGCGATTAACATTGCGAATACAATCCAGACTGTTGGATTGCTTCGATTGAATATTGCCCTGCCCGCATTTCGAGATGAGAGTGTGGTTTTTTCATTTTGTACATCTTGCTCGTTAACAGTAACCGAGACTGGTGTAGCAAACACAGAATCTCCCCCCGATTCCTCTTGATACTCCGTTGAGTATTTTGTCGCATCCATATCCATCTGCTCCCAATTCAAACTACTAGTTGAATAATCTTCTCCATCTGCATAATCTTCTGCATGATTCGATAGCTCCACATGAGCACTCTCCAAACAATGACTTTCAACGTCACAGACGAGTGGAGAGAATACTTCGATTAATTCCACATTAGTATTCCATTCATCAATCAAAGTCCAAGTGACTGCCTCTGATTCAGGATCATCTAGATAATACGAGGAAGTAAACGTGGCATTCCCATTCATTTCGATGACCAACGCTTCAGTTGCCTGTGCCGACTTGGTTTTTATTTGTAACGTGCAGTGTAACTCAACGTCTTGGAATCGTCCTACATATGTCGCATTAAACACCTCGATGGCCAGTGAAGTCAGTGTGTCTTCGATCGTATTTATCGAAGTTGCATTGTTGGATTGATGTAGCTTCGGCATGGAATCGCTATTGAATGGTAGACGAATGCGAAATGGCAACAGTGCAACAGGAAGAATGGATACATCATTTGATTTCGGTTTTTGTTGCGTAAAGGCAATGTCACCACGCAGATGCGGTGAATCCATAGAGAAGAGCGAGCTGTGAGAAGTGGCAGAGGCAGCACTTTGAAGGAGGCAGTAGAGGGATAGTAGCAGTTTCGACATGAATGCGTTAGTTTTGTTATCACAAGAGTTAGTTTTGTTGTTATGTATGTTGTGGTTGTGTGGTATTCATGGCATGACATGGTATGGGTGTTATGCGATGGTGAATGGTGAGGAGCCTTATGTATTTCAAAACGAAACCTTTGACAGAATTCAATCCATCAATTTACAAGACAAAAGCCAATGGAATTCCAAAGCAAAATGAATTAAATAAGCCCTTAAATTCTCAACGACACTTTGTTGTGGTAAAATAACCCCCAATCGACATCAGCCGTCCCCAATCTTCGCAATCGACTACCATATCGATTTCAGGACCACCACAGCCCACATTATCATCATCCTGCCATGCTAGCAGGCCAGTTCAGTTACATATCACAGACAAAATAGAGTAATTATATAGATAGCAGCGAGCTGGACGACGGATGCAGATATTCACATAAGAGGGAAGTTTGAAGTATCATCTTTTCTGTCAAGGGTGGCAATGATCGAAGATGAACAAACCGAGGTATCTAGCAATGCGTACTGCGTACATCATTAATGCTCCTTTTCTCTCTATTTATTTTTCATTCTAGTATGAGTTGGACTGACACATTCTTTGCTTCATACCCGAACTGGACATTGCCATCTTTACAGACAATTCTGCTGGTACCTGTATCAATGAATCTTTGATGAGCATAATTATCGGTGATTCCAATAATCTGTTTCACATGGAGAATAAGATCAGCTCGGTAGCCGCAGGACCAATCCCAATCTCCGAAACTATTCCACAAAAGGAAGGAGACGTAAAACAGGAGAAATCATTTTGTATTGGAGTGAGCGATAACGAAAAGAAGAAACCATTCCTCGGTCACAAAAACAATCTCACTTGGAATTGTAGGCTCAGTCAGAAATCGATGAGTGAGCTGGGAGAAAGAACTCATGCAATAGAGCAGGGGGGGATCAGCATTGAATACACCGAACCGATCAATGATGTAAATCTGCACACAAGAGATGGTTTAAAGAAAATCTGCTCAACAAACAATGCTATCACTGAAGCTGGTAAAGTTGGTATGTAGCTTTCCTATGTTGACTTGAACTTCTTGATTCATTGCTTTTACAAAGCCAACCTTTTTGCTTTTCTTTGCCAAAATAAATACGAATGCTTTGTTAGTGAGCACGGCTCGAATTAATCCAGATAACGATCCGGTTCGTGACTTAGTGCGCCCTATTCATGATGATGCCAAAGCTCCTGCCGAATCATCATCATCATCTAACTGCAATACTGTTGAAACTTCTGGAATACCTTTACCGGATAAGGATCTCACTAATACACCCCACAATGAAGCAAATGGCCATGTGCTCTACGGTGTGACATATGTAGAGGACTTAGACCTCTATCGCTCCCAAATTCAAATCAACTGCACGAATTGTTACGCTGGAGATTATGAACTAGAGACAGACGCAGCAGCAGCATCGGATGTCATAGTAAAATATTTTACAGAGGCTGATTCACCGAAGTACAAAACGGCCGAAACAAGACGATTGAATTTTCTCACAGCAGATGAATACAAACTTGCCAGAGAAACAGAATTGAGTAAAAGGGGTTTGGTTGAAAGCAGAATTGGTGTCGATCATTCAGCATTGACTTTGCAAGCAGTGCGGTATATTGTCTCATTCATTCATGAAAGTGAAGCTCTATCCGCCTCATCCATTCTCGCTACACCTAGCAGAGATAATCATGACAAATCATCAGAATCGATAATAGTCTCTGCTACAAAAGATGCCACAGCAAACGATGGCACGGACCTTTCAAATAGGAGTACAAACACAAACATCGAGAATTCTCCATGTAATAACAAAAGCATAGATGTTCAAAGTAATAGGAGGCTGAGTCAAGGTATTGACAACACAGATACATTATTTATCAATAAAACAGTCCACGCAGATGGAGAAATTTCTGCCTCACTTGGTCACAAAGAGTCAAACAGACACATAATCAAGGATGCCAAACAACTATCTACGACATGTAATATTGGAGACTCAAATTGTCATGATGTGTCAATATCAAGCATCGAAGCCTCTAATTATCTCAAGAGAAAACACAGCAGAGAGATTGAAAGCATCAGTAAAAGACATAACGCAAGGAGAATGCAGCTTCTGGGTGCAAAAAATGCAGCACTGGAGAAGAAATGGTGAGATCTTATATCATCTTGATTATCATCTTGAATCAATCTAACAAACATGCTCTCTAATTTATACTAGGGGGGCATTACTCACTGATGAACACTGGCAGCAACCTGAGGATATACAACAGTATATCCAAGTACACCGGGCAGCCATTGAAGCGAGACTGTTCGATCTGAAAGCCACGGAAGGAAATGATATTGACCCTGATGTGTTGAATAATGGTTCTCCCAGTAACAGTATCCCAGAATCATTCAATGTGCATCTTTCACCGCCATGTTCTCGTGACGCGTCCGAGATAACTGCCAAATCAAATGAGCTTTTGCCATTAAACTCTGAACAATGCAGTAACGTACCATTTCCTATCGGTTGCAAGGTATGGGCTTTTATATCATCACTAGCAGTTGACAGCAAAGGCTCCTTCACATGTGGCAAAGTCAATGGTGTATTGCTCAACATTGGTTCTCGTGAACTAATTTATGAGGTATTATTAGACAACAGTGAAGCATCCACGTTTTTTGGATGGGATTTGGCGTACGCACCAATGACTCCGGTATATTATTGTCCATCATCTACTTTTGACCAAGAGCTCAGTTCACAAGGAGAGATCATCTTCTGCCGGACCCAACCTCGCTGCAATGATTTCAATCTTGATATGGTTAATCATTTGAATGAATCATCAAGCAGCAAGAAGATTCATTTTTACTACACTGTAAAGATCAGCAATGGAGGCGGATTTGAGATTGTCGAAAATATTCCTGCAGATAAAATTATATACAGACATGACGTTGCATGAGTGGAGCAAGACTTGCAGCTCCCAATAAATCATCATATCTTCAGATAGTGCATATGAAAATTATACGATACTGATGATACTGCTATCACAGTAAAATACGTAGCAGGGAATTACTCATACATTACTCAGAATAAACAAGAATAAATGCCATAATGTTACTGATGATACTGCGACCACAGTGTAGACTATAAAATATGAAATGACCCTCTCCCTTCAAAATCTCGCACGTCCTACCAAGGACCTCCAATCACTGAGCTCGGATGGAGGCGTGTGAACATTATTCTTACTATTGAGCGTTGAATTAATACTTGAAAATCTCTCGTACTGTGCGGCCGCTTTTCTTTTCTTCCTATTTCGTTCAGCCATCACGGCAAAACCAATCAGTGTAAAAATCGCGATTGATACAACTGCAATCGCGCCATAGAAAAGGTAGGGATTTCCAGATGATTCTGCATTCGACGAGGCGATTTTGATTGAGTTGTTTTTGCGCTCAAGGTATCCTTCCAGTTGTTCAATGTTGGGTCCAAGGTAATGCGTATATTCTTCGTTCTTTCTTCTCTCGAGTCTATGGTTTATTACTGATAGTGCTTCCACTCTTGATTCATCCTCTTGCCCTTCTGTAACACTGAGATATATTGCACTTTCAACAATTGCACATTGCTGTTTCGAGTTCGAATTGGCGCAACTGCTTAGTGACGATATCTCAGTGCTTTCCTGATGGGTTTGACCTTTCTTTGTTGCGCCCTTGTAGTAAACTCGTGAGACGGATTTCTTGCCTCTTTGACCACATCTAAGCATTGCCATTGCCACATCATCCAGTATGTGTAGCTGGAGCTCTTCCACTGCTTCTACCACACTGAAGTCATCTGATGACTTAGTCAGGTCGATCCCGTATATGAACATGACCTCCTGCTCAAGTTTTGTTGCTGCAGGGTCTACTCCAAGAGGAAAGCCAGGGCAGATACGTTTCTGGTACAAGTCATTAGAATCATCCGTTTCATCAACGTTATAATCATCATCTCGATCAGAAGTGATTGGAGGATTTGCAGCCATAAAGTCAATAACGGTAGTCTTATCATTGTTCGATGTAATGTTAAACTTGTCGTCAATTTCTGGTGCATTAATAACGGACTCGGAGTTATTCTCACGATCATTCGCATCACCAAAACCAAAGAAATGTCTGTCTTTGCCTTCCGTCTCCAGCGTTGGTATATAAGTTGGTGTATAGCTTGGCAAATAAGTCGGGTTGCTTGATTCATCATTCATTCTGCTTTCTTTTGATGAAGTGGGATAATATGTCGGGTACACAAAAAACGTCGGTTCGTCTGTATCATCATGGATTGTTGGCGTTTGAGTATTTTTGTTTCGTTGGCTGGGCTCGAGAGTAGATGGCTCGATGCTGGATGGCTCAAGGGTAGATGGCGAACTTGTTGGCTCGAGGCTTGTAGGTAGGGTTGTTGGAAGCTCAGTATAATATGATATTGGCTTCAAGTCATGGGTGCTACTAGGTGATGAGTTAGAAGCATCACCTTTATTATTAGGACCCCGTGATACGGGGAAGGACAATGTTAACTTGCCATGACTTTTCGTGGAATGGGGAATGTCATGAGATGTTGGTAGATACGTTGGTGTATAAGATGGTGTAGGAGTTGAATCTTCAAAGTCAATACTGCGACTGAAATCCTTCATTGATATTTTGTTTGAGCTTATGCGTTCACTTGGTGCAATAGTTGGCTCGTGAGTTTCTTCCTTGTTGTCATTGAATGATACTTTTCCTCTTTTACTGATGGATATATTTAAATCATCGTATTTTGTGTCAGATAGAGCTCCTGCCATGGAGACTTTGGTGGATGCATCAGTTGAATCCACGTCAGTTCCGCCGAGTGATACTTTTCCATTTTCGCTGATTGATACAATCGACGTGTCTCTGTCTTGTGACATTTCATTACCTGAAATCGAGACTTTGAGGGAACTACCTTTTCCTATTGTTGAGTTGCTTTGTTCTGTAACTTCTGTCTCGTTCAAGGCAGAATACTTTTGTTCTGATGTATGTGTCTTGTTTAAGAAAGATGGAGCTTGACTGGGCTTTGATAATTGTGCCAAATACTTTGTGGGTATTTCGCTAGGACTTGTCGATGGATTGATTTCGTTGTTTGTAGAAGGTACGATGCTAGGGGAACTCGAGAGTGCATTAACCGACACAATACTGACACTTGGAAACTGACTAGGAGATAGACTAGGATTTCCACTGATATGAATATATTCTGGCAGGTCTTCCTCAGACGGAGCCACAGATGGAACAGTAGTTTTCTCTTCACTAACAACAGGAGCAGGTCGAGATATCACCAAAGTATCGGGACGGGAAACCGAAGTTGATGGGCGAAATAATACGAATGGCTCTCTGGCCGGTACTTTTTGCATTACGTCATCCTTATCTTTGTGTTTCTCTATGTCGCTTCCCTCTTCTTTCACAGGGGATTTCGCTGACTTGCCTTTCTCCATGTCGTCGAGTGAAAATGTTGGCCAATACGTAAAGAAGGTCGGTAAATACGATGGAGATGCAGTCGGTTCGGGCATTCCTTAAGAACACTTCCACCTTAGTTCGTCATAGATGGATGCATCTTTTACTCCTAACTCTCCAACTACAAAATAAATTTCTCTGCTCTAACATGCAGCACTGCTTTTAATCATTTATGACACACTGCTCTTGCTTGAAAGCAAGGAGTGAATAGAACGATGGCCAGTGGCTCTCATCCAACATCCGCCCAGGATCCGCCCATCCAATTTTGTGAGCATCGGGAAACTATGACGTCACATATTTTTGAAAGGACACAGAATACGTCATACCACATCATAGTAAGAGTACCACGCATAATATGTACAACGACGTTTGACGTGTCCTAAGATTTTTGCCGATTTTTGTTGTGGCGATGGACAGACGAGGCGTGAGCAGGCTCACGGGGACCCACAACAATGCAATCTCATTCTTTGTTGGGAGACCACCCTCATGCTAGTGTTGCAGCGGGTTGTTAGATAGTTAAGCTTTTTATACCGACAAAGACAAGCCAAATAATCCATTCACTAACCGATAAACATGCCCGAGACTGTTGAAGCCTGCTGGACGACCTCCGGAACGACCGCGGGTGACATGGGCGCGTCGTTCTTTCAGGGGCAACCCGAGCAGGAAAATGACGCAGGACAGCAGGCACTCGCCAAAGGAAGCACTCATTTCAAGCAGGTGACTCCCCCAACGGACACTCCTCATCATCCCAGGGTGTTATTTCAGGCGGGGGGAGGCGGAATGTCTACGGGGGCAGGCCAAAATCCTCCGGTCGTCCAGAATAATGGACAAGGGACACCTATTGCTATGCAGAAAGCGGCGGTAGGGGCTGTACAAGCCGCCCTGGAAGGGGAGATCCTTGCGTGCGATCGAGAAGCCGAATTGGCATACTATTTGTGGCAGAAAAATTCCGGGTCAGCAAATAGGGATGAGTTCAAAAATGAGGCTCTATTTAAGGATTGCATTTTATGTTTTGGATTCGTTCAGAAGGGGTCCCCCATCCTAAAAATCGTTCACGGCGTAACAGTGTATTACGGTAATGATGCACCGGAATTGAAAAAGAAGCTGCTGGGCCGTGTGGGGGAGTGGACTGCGGACACAAACCCTTACCTGGTAGAGCTTCCAGTGCTAAAAGCATGGAACTGGGTAAAAGTCAAGTACTCGGAAGATATCGAAGCATGGAAAAACTTCGNCATGGAACTGGGTAAAAGTCAAGTACTCGGAAGATATCGAAGCATGGAAAAACTTCGAGAATGCATCAGTACAAAATAGGCTAAATTTGTTTCGGCACACGGAGGGGACCATGGTTGAGCATGAGGTCCCTTATATGTTTGTGTTGCCACCCAAGTTTGCACTATGGGCGAGTAAAAAGGAGCGTACATGCCTAGAAGCTTATATGTATTTGGTGCAGATGGAGCAAGATCCTGATTCGGGCATCCTCCCGGAACACACCGAACTCCTGAAAAAGGCATTATTGGCCGGCGGACAATCCAACAATGGGGGTACAGGGTCGCAAGGCAATGCACTTCAGGAAAATGCAACTGCAGTCATGAGTGTCAACGAGGGTTTTCTGAAATGGTCAAAAAACAACATGTCAGCTTATCTCGGACAGGCTCCCATTGCACAGCAGGTCGTAACTCAAACCCCGGCGCCGTATGAGGCTGACATGAGGGCATGTGTATCCGAAATGCGGGAGTTGTCAGCCGATGCAAGAAGTGCAATTCGTGAAAAGCCAGTTGCAAAAGAAAAAGAAAAAGGCAAGCTGTTAGATGAACACCAGATGGCTGCTTTAAAAGGTTTTGCGATGACAACGGATTGGCAGAAACTCCCGGCGCTGTATGTGGTGCTAAAAGACGTCACTGACAACATTGACGCAAGGAACAAGATCCTGCGAGGCATGTTTGCATGGTCAAAAGAAAAGGGCATTGAAATTGACCGTGCGGTGGCCTTAACCGAGGATTTGGTAAAAAACATCAGGGCCATCAGACCCAACCCGTTTGATACCATGGGCACATCAAAAACGACGGATATCATTGTGTCGAATATGACGTGCTTGCCAAAGTCTGCTGCGGAACTTGAAAAAATGAGAATTGGGGAAAGCGCAGCAGGTATGACTGAGGCAAACCGCACCTACAAAGAAAGGGAGAAGCAGCTAAAAGGGGAGTCTAGGAGGCCACCTAGCAACTACTATGAGCTGAAAATGAATGTCGCTACCACTTGTGCTTTGGTAGCAATATGCTACGGGGAGGTGAACGACATGTACAAAAATTTGGAGTACATCTATAGTCTTTTGTGCAGCAAAGGGGTCACGTTGTACAAGAATAATTTCACCCCATTGATGTGCAGGCAAATCACATGGGCGATTTATGACGACATGAGGCATTATTTTTCTTGCAGGTTGATGCCTGAAGATTTCCTCCAGCGGAAGATTGAATGGCCCGAGAGCAATTTGCCGGCCATATTCTCGAATATCTCGTTTGTGCAGCCTGTTTTGAGGCCTGGTTTTCCACCGTCGTGGGAAGACGAAAATCCAGTAAATGTGAGTCAGATGGGGGCTTACCAGCAACAAATGAGCCTACCCCCGGCGCCGCCAGCGCAACTAGCCCCACGAGGAAGAAGCAGGGGTGGTGGGAGCACAACGGTACCACCACCACCGCCACCACCACCACCAGGTCCATCGCCCTTTGTGTGCCCACAGGTAGGCGACAAGTACGCTCACTTGCACCCCAAGATCAAAACGGCAATGAGCAAGTATCACTCAGTGGTGAGGAGGCATGGCATTCAATGGATACTCCAGAAGGCGGGTATTCGGCTAGATCACCTTCCCACGCTAGAAGGGGTGGTCGATGCGGCTGGACGGAGCATGCTGTGCTGGAACAACATTACTGGAGTGTGTTTTCATGGAGCAAATTGCAAGTTTGCACCGTTGGGCCATGTGTCAGGTGATAGGTTGCCAGAGGGTTTTGTGGATCATGCTTTAAGGTTGCTGCAGCCAGGTATCGATGAAGTAACTAAGGAAGCTGAAGCAAGGCGAGGAGGGACAGGGGACAAACGTCCATATTCGGCAGTGAGCTCATGGGGACACTACGGGCCTGCCGATAAATCCCAGAGGCGCTGATGAAGCGCCCCCACGGCGTGCGCGGGGTATTGCAACGGGGGTAAGCGCACAGAGGAAGCAATACAGGGAGATAGGAGGAAGATGGGAGATGTGCAGTGGTGGAGAGAAAGGGCGAGGAGAGAGGCAGAAGCGCAGTTGAAGTGGCGAGGTACTGGGGAAGTAAGGGAGGAGGAAGCGGTGTTGGACTTGGTTCAGAACCCAACCGAGAGAGTAAAAGAGGACTTTGATTGGGATGATTTGCGGCCATTACCGCTGGATGGAAAAGGTAAGGTGCTGTTTGATGTGTCTGGTGGCCAAGGATCGGGAGTAGAGTGGTACAGGAGAGGTAGGCGAGGGGGTACTCAGAGGAGATTCGTCACCAATGGACGAAAGCTAAGCCGAGCAGAGGCAAGGTCATACAAGCTGAAACAAGAGGGGGATGCTCCGAGGGGCTCGTCCTCGGCAAATCCAGGGCATGTGGCTGCAACTAGGTTGGAGGAGAGGAGGGTCACACCTATGGCACCTCGCCAGGGCTGTCAAAAGTATAAGGCCAGGGATGATTGGAGGGGCGCACGAGCTGCCCATCCTCAGGAGTACAAAATGTTGCCTGAGGAAAATGTCTTGCATAACAGGTGTGAGGGGGAAGGCCAGTGGAGGGTCCCACCCTTGGCACTTCGCCAAGGTAACAGCTTATCTAATGAGCAGATAGGATTGGAGGAGAGGAGGGTCCCACCCATGGCACCTCGCCATGGGAGTAGCTCAGCCCAAGAGCGGGACGGGTGGAGGGGCCAAGTCATGGCCCCGCCCCAGGAATATAAGGTTTTGCCTGTAGGAACTGAGTTGACTGATATTTGCACAAAGGAGGATAATAGGAGGGTCCCACCCATGGCACCTCGCCAGGGGAGTAGCTCAGCTCACGAGCGGGACGGGTGGAGGGGCCAAGGCATGGCCCCGCCCCAGGATTGTGAGGAGATGATTGATAGGCCTGCGCTGTTTGATTCCAAAAATGAAGGCTCAGCAGCCCCAGTAAAGGAGGGCAAACCAATGCCGGACGACGAGATGGCATGGAAAAAGTTGAAAGAGGCTGTCTTACATCGCGACGATGACACGGCAGCAACCGAGCCGATGTCAGACGATGAAGAGGAGGAGGAAAACTGGTCTTGGATGCAGGGTATTTGCGCAGGGCTCGACCCACCAACGCTGTGGTCAGGGGAACGAGTTAGCGGCAAAAATAAGGCACAGCACCGGCGTGAGAACAAACGAGTTCGAATAGCGAGGCAGGAGGCACAGCCAAGCGCATCCTACTGGAGTAGGCACAGGGGGGATTTTACTGTACCTCCACCGGCGGGAGAAAATAAGTCAACATGGAAAGGGGACATGTGCCCGCAGAACTTGGCATTGCACCATCCTGCGGCAGCAAAATTGTTAGAGTATGCAACAGGCGGCTGCCCGTGCAATACTGGAAAGCCATGGACAAAGGAGCAAATGTGGGCCGCGGTAGAAAGGGGGCCACACAAATCGGCACTCGAGGAGGATGCCATTGCCCAGCTCGAAGGAGAAATTGCTGACAAGGTCAAGGCTAAGCAGTGTAAGGTGGTGCTGTGGGATGACATAAATGACAATCCCCCTGAACAACTAAAAATTTCCCCCTTGGCAATGATCCCGCACAAGTCGAGGAAATACAGGGCGATTTTGGACCTGTCATTTCGGATAAAGCTCAAAAACGGGAAGGAGGTCCCTTCGGTAAACGAGGGAACCACTTTGGAGGCTCCAGCGGGAGCCATTGATCAACTGGGTCACTCATTACAGCGCATAATACATGCATTTGCCCAGGCTGACGAGGACTCAAAAATCTTCATGGCAAAATTCGACATTAAGGACGGTTTTTGGAGGCTTCAGTGTGCTGACGGAGAGGAATGGAACTTTGCGTATGTGTTGCCGCAACGGGAGGGAGAGCCAGTACGGCTGGTGGTCCCATGGTCGTTACAAATGGGATGGGTTGAATCACCGCCTTACTTTTGTGCTGCAAGTGAAACAGGTCGAGATGTCGCAGCTCAGTATGCGGAGACTCCCGTGGGGAGCCTCAAGGATCACAAGTTTTTGGGCTACGCCATGGGCAACGACGATGTTCAAGCGTTGCCCGAAAAAGCAAAGGGAGATGATTTAAAGTATTTTTTGGACGTATATGTTGATGATTATCTAGCGATGGCGGTGGCGACGTCGCAGGAGCAACTACGTCACTTAGCAAATGCGGTGATGCAAGGGGTGCATGATGTGTTTCCCCCCGATGAGGATGACAGTAATGACCCCTTATCTTTGAAGAAACTTGTCAAAAAGGAAGGGGAATGGGCCTTAATAAAGGACATGCTGGGTTTTGACTTCGATGGGAGTGCGAAGACGATGCAACTTGAGGATAAAAAGAGGACCTTTTTACTAGGCGTGCTCCAAAAGTGGCTGCGCACTGAAAAATCAAGGACAGCAGGCATTGAGCTTGCCGAATTCGAGTCGGTAATAGCAAAAATTCGACACGGTTTTATGTGCATCCCAGCGGGACGGGGACTACTCAGCCCATGCAACTCTGTGTTAGCAAAACGACCACCGAGAGTGTATTTGCACAGGAACAAGCGTTTGGCAACGGCATTGCGAGATATCCGCACAATTTTGCGGGAGGCAACAGCACACCCCACAAAATGTCGAGAGCTGGTGATGGGCCCACCTCATTACATTGGCATCAAGGATGCATCCATTCATGGGGTGGGCGGGTTCATTGTTGGGGAGGAAAAAGGTTGTGTACCCACAGTGTTCCGGCACGAATGGCCAAAGTGGGTGAAGGAGGAAGTGAGAAAAACGAATCAGAACCGAGGCGGCACCCTCACCAACTCGGATCTTGAAATGGCTGGGCTGTTGATGTTATGGCTGGTAATGGAGGATGTTTGTGATCTAGGCTCGGGAACCCACGTTGCACTGTTCAGTGACAACTCGCCCACGGTTAGCTGGGTGAACAGGTTGGCCAGCCGAAACTCCCAGGTGGCAGACCAATTGGTTCGGGCGCTGGCCCTGAGGCTTAAGGTGAAAAGAGTCTCACCACTGTGCACACTGCACATAGCGGGTGAAAAAAATGAGATGACAGATGTGCCATCCCGATCCTTCGGCAGTGAGCCGAAATGGCACTGTAAAAATGACAGTGAATTGCTTGATTTGTACAACTCACTTTTTCCCCTGCCAAACCCAAAGGATTCTTGGACCGTTTACCGTCCGTCACCCAAAATCATATCTATGATTTACTCCGCATTGCGGACAGGGGTTTTAGGAATGGAAGAGTGGCGGCAACTTCCAAGGCTAGGAGGTCATATTGGCGAAAGTGGTGCCTCCACTGCCAACTTGTTCGAGTGGACCCTCAACTACAGGGGGTCACATTCGAAGAAAAATGCAACGCCGCCCTCTCTTTTGCAGCAGCAATCAGGGTTGGAAGGTACGGGGGAGGACGTCAGGTCAGAGCTAGTACGGTTTCAACGGCGCTCGCAGCCGTTAACACGTCGATTGCCTTGGCCATCGATCAGCAACCCCTCAAGGTACAGGGATCAAAAGAGTTCATCCCTGTCATAGCGCAGACATTGTCGGGATGGAGAAAGGAGGACCCACCAATCCAGAAGAAGATGCCGGTGGAAGCAGATGTGCCTGAATTCCTGGCTGAGGCAGGGAGGTTACCGGAGGCGAACGAACTAGGCAGGGCAGTAGGGGATCTGAGCTTGATTGCGTTTTATTTTTTGTTACGAGTAGGGGAATATACCATCAAAGGGGTTAGGGATGAAAGCAAGCAAACGGTGCAATTCCGTATGCAGGACGTCACATTTTTCAAAAAGGACAAAAGGGGGGTACTTCGGCAACTGCCACGTGACTCAGCAGAGGAGGTGTTTTTGTCTGCGGATGCAGTGACTCTCAAGTTGGAGAACCAAAAGAATGGGTGGAAGGGCGTTTGTGTTAGTCACCATTCGAATGGACAGGAGTTCTGTGACCCCGTGAAGGCGGTGGCACGCCGATATTGCCACATAAAAAAGCACACCACTGTAGGTACCACGTTTTTGTCTGCATATTTTGAAGAGGGTGAGAGATTTGATGTCAGGGATAGTGATATTAGGGCTGGGCTCAAGGCTGCAGCAGCAGCCTTGGATTATGAAGGCACAAGGGGAATCCCAGTCGACAAAGTTGACACACATTCCTTGAGAATTGGAGGTGCCAACGCATTGTCCCTGAATGGATACTCTAAGGAGCAGATCCAAAAGATGGGCAGATGGAGAGGTGACACGTTCCTGGAGTACATCCGTGAGAGCTTGGCTGATTTCTCCATGGGCATGTCCATGGCGATGAGTAAGTCTTTTGGTTTTGTAAGTTTGGAGGCAGGAGTTTACAATGATGTAACGGAGAGCACGATCGCAAGCGATTACAACGTCGCAGTGTCGGTGCCTTCGGCCTCTGCCGCTTAGAGTGGTGGAGGGTATGGGAGGTGGTTAGGAAGGTGGGGTAGGTCGAGGGACCGACCAAGGGCTCAGAAAGTGGACAGGTTGCCTGGTGATGTAAGTGGGGTAGGCCGAGGGGCCAGGGGATGGCAAGGAAGGTGGAGAAGCAAATGGGGTGAACCGAGGGGCCAGTGGATGGCAAGGAAGGTGGAGAGGAGCAGCCTACGGCTGCCCCTCATAGGGCTCATCAGAGGGATAGGAGTTTCATTGGGTGGAGAGCAACGTGTACAGGTTGAAGCGAGAAATGACAAAAGAATTTTCATAATGACAGTTGGATGTAACATTCCCAACTTGAGGAGCAAAGTTTGGAGGTCACGAGTAGCGGAGACAATTCATATTTTCATCTTTGGGGTATTATTTTTATGTTACATGGTGGCAAGAGAAGATGGCAAGAGAGACAGCAACACAGAAGGAGTTTTGTGCCGGCGAGGCGAGTAGCGTGTATGGCGGCCTGATACAGCTTCCATACATACTCGCCTCTGTGGTGGGTGGG